>JAAGNO010023995.1:0-12091 GCA_033439905.1 Ceryle rudis
TTAGAAAGCCAATAGGTTTGTCAGGCAGGATTCCCCCTTAGTGAAGCCATTCTGGCTGTCCTTGATCACCTCCCTGTGCCTTATCAGGCCTTCTAGGAGAATCTGCTCCATGATCTTCCCAGGCACAGAGGTGAGGCTAACAGGTTGGCAGTTCCCAGGATCCTCCTTTCTACCCTTTTTTAATATAGGTGTAACATGTCCCTTCTTCCAATCACTAGGGACTTCACCTGACTGCCATGACTTCTTAAATATTATTGAGAGTGGCTTGGCAACTACATCTGCCAGTTCACTCAGAACTCTGGGATGCCTCTCGTCGGGTCCCATAGACTGACGTATGTTCAGGTTCCTCAGGAGGTCAATCAGGATCATCCCCCTGGACTGGGCACTGAGGAGGCCACCCCTTAAGTCCTGGGGTCAGTTTTGGGCCACTCACTCCCAGAAGGACATTGAGGGGCTGGAGCGTGGCCAGAGAAGGGCAACGGAGCTGGGGAAGGGGCTGGAGCACAAGGGTGGTGAGGAGCGGCTAAGGGACCTGGGCTTGTTGAGCCTGGAGAGAAGGCGACTCAGGGGAGACCTTCTGGCTCTCAACAGCTCCAACAGGAGGTTGGATCTGGGGAGGTCGGTCTCTTCTCCCAAGGAACAAGCAACAGAACAAGAGGAGGCGGCCTCAAGTCAAGATAGGGGAGGTTTAGATTGGGTATTAGGAAAAATTTCTTCACTGAAAGCGTTGTCAAGCATTGGAACAGGCTGCCAAGGGAAGTGGTGGAGTCCCCGTGATCCCTAAAGGGATTTAAAAGATGTGTAGATGTGGTGCTGAGGGATATGGTTTGGTGGTGCCTGGCAGTGCTGGGTTAATGGTTAGACTCCATGATCTTAAAGGTCTTTTACAACCTAAACAATTCTATGAGTCTACTGTTGTGGCGGACCATATGAAAAGCTTTACAGAAGTCCAGGTAGACAACACCAGTATTTCCATCTTGGAGTCACTTAAGGGTTGAATCCAGTAAAGAGGAAGAAAGAAGAGTCCCTTCTGCAAGTATGTGGGCTACAGTGAAAACAAGAAAGGGGAACCCATCTGTTCACACATTCTGGAATTGTAGCAGCTAACAAATTTTGGAAGATTTAGGAAGTAAAAAACAATAGTATTTGTACTTTTCACTGTATACTGTGTAGAATGTAAGATTAGAAGGAAGTAGGAGGCTCACAACATGAGACAGATGCTGAAGTTTCTTATGCTTTTAAGTAATTATTTTAAACAACTATACAGTAAACTAAGATGGCAGCTCTTTAGCTAGAAAACAATGGTTCTTACTAATAAAAAAGAAATC
Organism: Ceryle rudis; assembly: GCA_033439905.1. Classification (NCBI taxonomy): domain Eukaryota; kingdom Metazoa; phylum Chordata; class Aves; order Coraciiformes; family Cerylidae; genus Ceryle; species Ceryle rudis. Next base: position 1,329 of record JAAGNO010023995.1, read on the forward strand.
CATTCCAGAAGAAAAAAATTTTTTTCTTCTATTTTGACTTAATGATAAGCAGGAAGGCTACTAAAGCACAGTAACAGACATTATGCTAAAACTCCTTTCATTTGTATTTTCCAATTCTTAATAGCTTGGCTAAAAAGCAGTCCACAAATAGATCAAGACCGTCTAAAATACAAAGAACAAGGAACTCAAGATATTTTAGTTCAAGAAGCTATAACAAAGATTCAGCTGGTTTATGCCAAATGTTTTAGTTGGAATAATTCTGTTACGTTACTCTAACTTCTTGTACTTTTAGAGGAAGGAGCAATGGAGTTTTAAATATAGGAATTACAATATAATTATTCAACTTCACTAAAATAAACCTGCTACAAGAACAGAGTCTCATTATATATCTCAAAATATTCCAATTACTTATCAACAGCAATCAGTTTATACTAATACTAAATACTTTTTACATATAAGTTATAATACCTAGGACTACATGACTTCTACATGCCAGGTGCAATGTACTTTGAACTCCAAATAAATAAAATCTTGGTTTACAAATACCTGCTATGTCATCCACAATTTCTGTGTATGTTCTACGCGCTATGTCAAGGAATTCATTGATGTTAGGCTTAACAGCATAGCATTTCTGGGTCCTCATACTCAGACATCCTTTTGTGTACCTTGTATCGTCATTAATTACAGTTGTAATCTTTTCAAGTATAATTCCAAATCTGCAATATTAGTTGTATTGCTACTTAGCTACATAATACTTTATGATTTTTATTTGCATTATCATCCCAAAATTACAAATAAGAGTATTACAAATAACTGATACAAATTATCTACTGTTAAAACCAAATGCTAAATTTCGTGTCTCTTTTTCTCTTCAGAATGAAGTATGACTATACTCAAGTCTGACTAAAGATATCATTCAAATCTTCAGGAAATAGAAATTATTTCTCAAATATACAAACAACAGTTGATTTTTTCATTATTATGGGAACTCTAGGAAATTACTATTTCCATCTTTTCAGAATTACTTCTAATTCAAGTGCAGTTCAACAACAATTGCAGTACCATAGCTAACTTTCTGGTTTGCTTTTTTCCTCTGTATTTTTTAGTGGAAAATTAGAATTTCTGACAATTAAAATAATCTTTTAGGCAAAAGACTCGAGCTGTAACTGCAAGTACAAATAGGCAAAGATACTGTATCTTTAATCTTACAGACATTCTTAGAAAGATGAGAGTTTCGAACACATTAGCTAAAGTATTATGATAAATACCTTCTATCTTCAAGAGATTTGTAATAAGCCTTTATCAGCGGTGTGTTACAGCTTCTTAAAGTGGTCTGTTGAAGATTAAAATATGGACATGAACAGTTACTTCTTTTTGTAGCTCTTTTAAAGGACTGAAAGTTCTTAGAATCACTGAGATTTATTTGCAGTTGCATAAGCAGCTTACAGAATCTGAGCATATAAAAACAATTATTCTAGTAATGGTAGGAATCCAGACATTAAGAGTATTAAACTCAAATTAATATTTTCAGTTGGCTTAAGAATTAACAGACTATGTTGCCGGTATTGTGTTCTGTGACATAGAAACATAGAACATATAAAGTTTTGGGGTTTTTTTGACTCAATGATCCTTATCAGTCCCTTCCAACTTGAGATTTCTATGAAATTTAACAAACTGCACTCTACAGAAATAAGGACAAAATGTTCTGTACTTTATTAAAAAAAAAATAAAAAATTACAGAGCTTACTTTTAGAGGCTCCACAAGTTCTAGAGTATGCTTCAAGTAGATTAAGTTAGTTATTTTTGATTCAGCAGTTTTAACCTGTAGAAAAAAATTATAAATATTTGAGGTGTATGTCTATCTATTTAAAAAAGTACTTAAGAACTAGCAGAACTCATATTGTTAACTGTAATAGGATTACACTTTTAATGAAAACTGCTAAAATACTTTATAAGCTCACTTTGACAACTTAATGTGTAACTGCGTAAAAAAGTGTTTCCCTAAATTTTACATTGCCTACTGTGATAGATTGCCCATCAGTAGCTAATATTTTCACGTCTGCACTGATAATGATTGACAACACTGCTAAGCCTAGCTGTGAAAACTTCTTTTAATCTTCTACATATACATAAGTCTATACAAGCCTTACACAGCTTGTAGACTCTCAAAGGAAATACATTACACATCATAATTAAGAAGCACAGCCTTTCTCATAAATGCTGTTAAACACAACATAACCCAATTGGTTGACTTGACTTTGGTTATATTTATTTATATCCTTAAACATCTGCCCATGCAATTATGAAAAAATAAAATCCAGTAGATGTTTAAAATTTTTGCTTACAATAATGAATGCTCTTCAAAATGTTTTGTCCACATACACATTCTACCTTGTTATGTGTGTCCCACTGATGTTTATGATAAAGAATATTGCTGTTGATACTAGGGCACAGCATATGCACTGTGGAAGAGGATTTAGGATTTTAAGAAACAAACATAGATAAGCACATTTTCTTCTGTTCCAAAGAAAATCTAGTGTCAGTTTTCACCATGACCATAGGAGTATGGCCCCATGTGAAATATTTTCTCTTCTTTTCACACCTCTACTTTTGTGGTATAGGGCGTCTCTTGCCTTATCTTACCTTCAATATAAAGTTCTTTTCTGTAAAAGAAAGGAACTAAACAATGATAAATGTATTAAGAGAAGAATCATAATGTGCAAATAAACATGGGGTTTAAGTCCCATGATGGAATCAGACATCAAAAGGACAAATAACATCATAAATGAAGAGCTGGTATTTTGAAAAGGAAGGTACCTTTGCTAAAATAGCTCTTATAGGAACTTTAACTGAACTTCTATTAAAAGTGCATTTTTGTACATGCTGCACTTCAGGGTCAACTGAAAAAAAAATTAAGGAATACAGCCACAGTTGATAACTCTTCTAAATAATGCTACTTTATGATTCATTAATGACTAAAATTCAAGTCTATCCTTTACAGCATCTGAAATTAATTTGCCCCGTCACTCTAGTATGTAAAACATTATGATTCAGAGAAGCGGTTGACTACAGTTTTGTGCTAAAGACAAGTACTACAAACTTAAGTGCAATGTCAGTGGATCAGTCCTTGTTTAACTTTTTTATTTCCTGGAAATTCATTTAAACCTTCTCTGTGAGAGAATGAATCAATCTGTCACACTGCTGGAAATTCATCATGCACAGAACCCTCTGAATTTGTTTTTCAGATCAGTGATCAAGTAATCCAGAGCAGGTGGTCTTCACTTCCACTGAAAGTTGGATGTTGATCCAGCCTCTAATGATCCTTCATGATTGAGACAAGAAGGCCTTTTCAAGAAAAATGCAGGGGTGGAGGGGTGTCCAGATACCTTTAACTTGTTCACATATGCAGATTTCATAAGAGGAAGTACTTGATTTCACCAATGAAGAATTTTCATGTAACACATCTCAGTAAGATTGTCAGTTGACAGACCTCCTTAGGATGAGAGAATGTTCATGTTGAGCATACCACTCACACTTCTAGTATATGAAACAGTAGACTTTTCAGATAAGCAACTCATCTCTTGACTGGTGGAACATTTCACAATTACAATTTTTATGTAGAGCAGGAGCAGAATATATTGAATGGGTTAATTTAGCATTTAATAAAAGCAGCTGAGTTTGCACTTGAATGAACATGTCTCTTTCATGAACAGTAAGCTCTATTATACCGGAGTCAGTCAAAACTGAAAACACTGCAGTTAAAAGTTTGGTGTACACATATATAAAGGCATCCAGTCTGACAGTTTCAGTCATACATGATCTGTCATTTATGTTACACAGGAATGTTACAAGGAAAGATAGGAGCAGTAAACCTTCATCTTTTTGGATATGTCACTAAAGACATTTATCTGCTGGAGTCTGTAGCTGATTTCTTAAACTGACATTAGACAAGTAATTTATCTAAGGAGGTAAGTCAGCATGTGAGAAGACACTGAGAGGTGGAAGAGTTGCAATGACGCTGGCACAAGCACAGGCAAGGAAAAGCCTTCAAAGCATTGACAGATATATCCTACTCAAGTACTGCAGGCAAATGTAACTCCTAATGGAATGGTTAGAATATGCTTAGTAGAAAAAAGTTGAGGTTTGGTTTTCTCAAGCTCACTGTGGTTGTTGTGTCTGGCCTCAGCCAAGATCCAGTAGTAAGCTATGTGTATTTATCCTGTTGATACCTGTATTGCATGTGTTCATGTACATGTTGATATATGAAGCCAGGTCAGATGAAAAAAATAATCTTTGAAATAGTCACTAGGAGGGAGAACGCTTTTATATCCTCTTCATCAATTTTTGTTTACAAACTAATTAAGAACAGGAACTGACCTCCAGTCTACCAAACACACACTGGCACACCGAAGGAAGAGAAACCATAGTTTAATAAATCACAACTATCTCCTGGTTAAAAATGTTACAGTGTGATTTTCAAAGCAAAATGATTAAACCTGTCTTGAGCTCCTAAAAGACTTCAAAAGGGAAATTCACTGTAAATACTGAGGAGGAAAGGATGGTTCTAAGGAACTTGAATCCAAATTCTCTCAGAGGTGATCTGCGATGGAAGCGTTCTCTGTTGGTTAAGTTTCTGAATGCGCTCTAACGGATACAATGCGAGGCATAAGACACTCAGACAGACTGAAACCATGGCTGCCCCTGTCAAGTGGATAAGGGATAAAACAGCTTCCTGCTGAAGCCTTAATACAAGCAGATAAAAATAATACTGCTTGTCTTTCAACTAAACTATGTTGTTGCAAGCATTTATAGCTTTGTCTAGTTATGCTCTTATGAATACGTGTTTTTGTCTGCATTTCATTTTGGTCCACCTTGTAAGATGTGTTACTTAAAGTAACAGACAAGAACAGAGCACTCAACCTGCAACACCAGACCCTGAGAAAACTTAAGAGTAATCAATTCTCCAATACATTACTTATTTCCTACATTCTAAGGTTAACAGAGAAGCATGGGTCAAGCTGAGAACTGGATGCAGAAGGGACTTCCAGATAGTACTCATAACCCAGACATCTATGGGTGCTTGAGATGTAAGCACTTACTGCTTACAAGAACAGTCAGTGTAATGGAAACTTCTCTCATTCGGTACTGTTTATGCTATGCAAGTGCGTATACTGCTTTCTGACAGCTGGTTGTTGTTAAGAAACACTTCCTGCATGAAAAAGTTGCACTTAGCTCATACAACGTCTGTGTCTTGGAAGCTACAGGTAAGTCTCATTTATGGCTCTGTATCTTTACACAATTGACTTAGTAATTTAATACAGATTTAAGTTTATCTGTATATATAGCTCAGCAAAGTCAAAGTGCTTCTTGGAGAACCTTGTTCAAAATAATTTTTCAGGCAATAAAGACTATTGAGTTGTATTGAAAACTACTTAATTTCTAGTAAGACTTTTTTTACAGGATATCAAAAATTGTATTAACCTCCAAAAAGAAGAGAGTAAATTTCTTTTATACACTTTTTCCTTCTATGCTGAGGTGAATAGGATGGGATGTATCAAATAGGTGTTACACTCATGAAGAATAAGGTGGAGAGTGATGAAAAAGTAAACGTTTTTGGAAGGCAATCTGAATAAATTAAGATGAATGTGAGATTGAAGCAAACCCAAATTTTCTGTAAGAAACTTCTACTGCTGTAAAATAAGATATACTCTCAATCTATAGTAACATTATTCCATGGTTTTTTAAGGTGTAGTGTGCCTATTATAAATATCACATTTTAATATTGCATATCATAGCCAGGTAACTTATCATCTACAGTGTATTTTGAAACTTACTGTATCCTGCTTAGGAATTTGTACCAAAACTGAAAGTAGTTGTTCTGTATCCAGGAATTTTGAGATGACTGTAAATCAAAAGTAAATAGATCGGAAATTGAACTGAAATTGCAATAAAATCCATTTACATTTAAATGTACACAATTATTTAGAGATACATAGGATAATATTTTTCTTTCATTCTACCTTCAAAGATTATTTATTGGGGGGAAAAAGGTTAAAAATAGCTGCTATCTACATTATTTTGTCGCAATTATACTCACTGTATCTAAGCGTGTAGTGATTATTGTACAGGTGAACATGTATCAATTCAGCAATATTCTTTTTATTAGACTGGATCACATTTCCCTTGTGATAAAAATTAAGACTACATTATCCAGCTTGAGGTGGACTAACTCATACTCGGGTATTGTATTTTTTTTTACATTTGTCTGGACCACTATGTATTATGAAGCAATGGAAAAAAAAAAATATGCATACACAACATGTGTTTTTAATATAGTCATTTTGTATACTTATATACTTCCAACACAGTAAGTACCTAGCAATAAAGGTAAAGAGACAAACTCAAATTCTTTGAAAAAGCTATTCACTGAATCATGTCCACTTTGAGACAAATTTGCTTTTCTTAGCAAAATGCTTGGAAAAATATCACTATCATAAGAAAGATTACTTATTTTTTTAAGTATCCACTATATGAGTGTCACCTAACAAATCATAAAAAAAAAATTCTTCAAACATATTGAGTCACACCACATACTTTAATAGATTAGAAGAAATATACTACTATGCATTAAAAAGCAAACTACTACCTGCTTGAAGACCAAAAAAGAGCTCCTCATCCTGAAGTAATTCCTGAACACAGTCCAGCCTCATGTTAATGGTTTCAGCATCAACTAGAGGCTCCAGGATATTGGATCTAAGTCTTCGACTTCCACCTGGAGTTTTAGTGTAATTTAGGACACCAAAAAGTGTGTGACCATTCCTTTGAAAACAAAACAGATGTGAAGAATACACTCACAAAAAAATAAAGATGATAAATGTCAAGTGATATTTTCAGATAAAGAGTATCCTACAAATTTGAGGCATGGTATTGGGATGCTTAGCACCTTGCCATGTAGATTATATGAACTACAGTAGTTCAGGAAGCCAGGTAGTTGAATGTAATTTAATAACATAATATTAGCCCTCATTATATAATTTTCCAAAGTATATAAATACATTTGTGCTCAGTATTTTCCTCATTTTTTTGTGACCTCCTTCTTCTCAAAACCATCCATGGAATTAGGAGTAGCTTTCAGAGAAATAACGCTCTGAAGATACCAGTCTTAAAGTGGCTGGCTCCTGCAGTTACATATGAAGCAACAGAACAAGCAAGAATGAACTGGGGACGGAGTGCAATAGGTGACCAGAAACAAACTATAGTTACCTCCCACTTCTGAAGAACAGGTCTAATTGTGTACTATGCAATCCCCCACAAAATCTTAAGAGAAAGGTGTGTGTGGGGGGAAGAGCAGTGGCAGAAGGGTAAGGACAACTTATCTATTCAAAGATGTCCCTGCACACAACAGAGAGGTTGAAACAAGGTGATCTGTGAAGGCCCCTTCCAACACAAGCCACTATGATTCTAGGACATCTCTCCAAGTGGAAAGCTCTTATGAGTAATACTTGGAGAGTGAGGAATCTCCAGGCTCCCCTTTTTACATCAGAGTGATGAGTGGATTTCTAAACAGAGGACGATCTCAGAACTTGGCAGGGAGCAAGTACAAGTACTTAGTCCCTCTATCTAACCAGAAGTATATCTGTCTTGAGAAGAGAAACCTTGCAACTTCTTCTGCCTAAAAGCAAGTAACTCCTGGTGAAGAAAGTGCTCCAAGCATTGCTCTCAATGTGGAGAACTACCATGCAATCAAGTACCACACTGCACATGACCATCATTATAGAAATTACTTGTTTGCCACTATTAGCGAATCACAGAGCAGTAGGGGTTGGAAGGGATCTCTGGAGATCATCTCATCCAACCCCGCTGCTAAAGCAAGTTCACCTAGATAAGATTCCTTAGAGCTAAGGAAAAACAAAGCAACCTTTCAAGCTTGGGAGTGTTTATCTTGTCTAAAATGAATAAAACCTAGGCATTTTAATCCAACTTCTTACAGAAATGGTGCCTGTTTTCACACTCTCTGAAATTTTGCATCAACATAATTTATAAGCTTGAACAAAATACAGACAGCAATGAAAAGATGCCTATATATCACCTCTCCCTGCAATTCACTTGTTGTATTTCCTATGGTGGAAATTTTGTGATGAATTGTGATGTCTTTCTCTGTCCAAATATTTTTTTTTAAAGCTCTAAATGGTATATAATGGCATAAAGAGAAATAAAAATAATGGTCCACTCTTTCACGAAGTTTCAGTGATGACTGTGTCAAATACAGCTTTATAAAAGTGCAATTTGTAAACTTAAATATTCTTACCGAGAATCTCTGTTATTAACTACTAGTTCAAGATTTTGCGCTGATGATGAATCTATCATAGCTGTTTTCTCACTCCCCTGGAAATACATCTTCAGTGATTTAGGAGCATAAACTGAATTTTGAATAAATTCAACATATTTTAGCAATGCTGCAGCTGCTGCAAGACAGTAATACCTTGGGAAGAAACAATTTTTAATCAAAGTGGAATAGTGCTACTTAAATAGCAATGCACTACAGGAATCACATTCACACTTCTGCTTCACACCTACTAGGATTGACAGCACTGCAAAAGCAGTATGTTTTAAGTATGCACTAACCCATGTATTGTGCACATATATGCATGTAAATTAAATATTCATCACTGTTTTGAGTCTCTGTACACTTGACACCCCACACTATCTAGCTGGTATTGTGAATTTCAGTAGTTACACCTTACTTGAAGACACAAGTTACCAAGTATCACTACTTAAAATTGTTGGTACAAGGAAAAGGAGGAAGTTCTTTACCACAAGAGTGGTAGAGCACTGGAACAGGTTGCCCAGGGAGGTGGTTGAGGCCCCATCCCTGGAGACATTCAAGGTGGGGCTTGACAGAGCTCTGAGCAACCCACTCAATGAAGATGTCCCTGCTTTCAGCAGGGGGGTTGGACTAGATGACCTCTAAAGGTCCCTTCCAATCCAGACACTTCTATGTTTCTGTGTCTCTAATACACTTGCTGAGTGTTCCAGAGAGAAAGGCAATCACAGCTGTTAAGTTGTATCTTTAAGCAAAGAATTAAAAGGAGCAAGTGGAAAGCTGTGAAAACTCAAAAAACCCCACCCAAACCTGTAACAGGCTTTCTATTTAAGTCTCTAGATGTATCAGAAACACTGGAGAGCAAAATAAAAGAACAGGTTTGTTATGATTTTCTAACTTTTTCAAAATGCCACAGGTGTGTACCAACTAAAAAGCTGTTAAAAAACTTATAAGGACATTGTATGCTTTTGCATTACTTAAACATACTTTGATTGAACCTCCATGAAAATGGTACTGAATTCAGACGCACACAATTGTTCTATGTATTCCAAACCCTTTGTTTCATTGAAGTATTTTCTTTGGACAGCTGTAAAAGTCACATTCTGTGAAGATGAGGGAAAAAGCAAATAGTTTTAAAAGTTACTGAGAATTTTCCATCAGACTTCTTTATTTCTCTAGTGATACGTACTTCCAAGAAACCTGTCCCTATAGAAGTATTCATTCTACCTTATTACTGCCCAAGCAACCCACACTATCATCACTCATCTTTCCTTCTCTCTGGTACTGAGTACATATCAAAAGGCTCATACTACTGTTTTGAGCAAATCAACATAGGTACTCCAAATTTTGAATTTAACCTGGATTTAGTTAAAATTAATTACTTTTGGGGAAGATTTTTTTGGTTTTCAACTTTTAATTAAAATTAATGACATTTTTTCATGATAGCATCAATGCTGACATTCAAACTGTTGTTTCCCCTTGCCGTGGTTTAAGTCCAAGGATTATCATCAAGCCTTTGATGGTAAATAGGGAATAAAGATATACAGGTCAATGTAACTGAATGTGCGTGATATGCAAGTGATTTATGCGAGAGAGGTCATGTGCTCTTTTTCCTATTCTGTGATACAGCCTCATCAATTTATCAGATTGAGAGAACAACGGAGCAAAGGAAACTGCTTGATTTTTTTAATCTCTGAATCTTTCCTAGGCTTGGCAGTGCTCAATTTTCTTCAATGCCACAAATTCAAAACTTTCAGCTTTAATCAGTACTATACTTATCTCTGTAACTGTCAGGATTAGAACTAGCACCAGTGAAGCTGCATTTAGATTATTCTTTACCATGGTAAAATTAGGCCCAAATATCACAGAAAACACAAAATTCAACTGAATGTAAGGTTTTAGAAGTTGTGGAAACCTCTCAAATCAGCAATCATATAAAAGTGAACAATAATAACTCTAAAATATGGAATGAAATTTAAGAGCTTACCTTGAAATGTTCTGTTATCAGACTGAACAATTTTGTGTTCCCTGCATCACAAGCAGTGTTTGACATTATTATCTCTAGTGGTGTTAATATCTTAAGTTTTGTAATAACCTGAACAAAAAATTTCAAAGTAATTCAGTAAAAATCCAGACATAATCTAAAATGTTTTTACACAATAACAAGCCAGCCATGAAGATTTATAGAATCCTTTTATTTTAAAATCAACTGTTCCAATCTTGTAAATAAAGACCAAATTTTCTGCTAACTTCTACACTAATGTGTCAAACTTATCTGTATCTATAGATATGGATATACAAATGTCCATAAAACTAAATTAAAAATAAATGAAACAAAACAACAAAAAACAATTAAAACCAAACACACACACAAACACACACACACACCACCAACCCCAACCAAGCAACCAACCCCAACCCACGCCAACCCACCAACCAC
>JAAGNO010023996.1:0-19269 GCA_033439905.1 Ceryle rudis
GAGCGCCGCAGGCCCGGCCCCGCGCACACTGCCGAGCGTGAGTCATTTCCCCCTCCCCTGGCGGAGGACGCGGGGCGGCGGGCGGGCCCCTGGCCTCAGGGCGCCGGGGGTAAGATGGGGGCGGGATACGAGGCGACCGTCAGCGGCACACGGGCCGCGCCCAGCAGGGCGAAAGACTGGAGGGAGGCGGGCGCCGGCGGAGCTCCCCGAGGCCGCAGACGACGCCGGCGGCCGCTCCCCTCCTGCCTCGCCGCCGGGACTCACCTTCCGCTCCGCGCCCAGCCACGGGCCACGGCCGCCTCCGGACGCGGAGCTCCCCGCGGGGGAAGGGGCGGGGCGAGACGAGCGGCGGCCACTACCACGGCGCCCCCTGGGGGCCGCGCTGCCGCCTCCTGCCCCCCACCCCTCGCCAGAGGAACGGGGGAGGGGGAAATAAACCCTGAATTCATCTTTTAGCTTGGACGGGAGACTCTCCTCGCCCCGCTGCGAGCTACAGGCACAGTTTCCTGGGGGGGCTGTGTCCACGTCTTGTAAAGTAGCGGGCAGCATGTAATACTGTTTTAGAGGGCACCTATCCCTCCCCTGCTCATATGTTACATGAGATGGAGTTTGATGGCAAAGCCCACATCTCATAAAGCACAAATTTACTTTTTCTATCGCTAGAGAAGCTGCCCCTGAAGGCCGGGGGAGAGGAGAATCACTATAAATTCGTGGTTGGAAAATAAGCAACTTTCCCCTTTTCAAAATTCTCCAAGTTTGTAATACAAAAGAATCTCCCTTTTTGCTCACTTCATCTTCATTATGCCACAGGAAGGAGCAGTAACTTCTATTTCTCCTGAAAGCAGAATATTTTAAACAGCTGCTTCTTATTATTTTGAAAAATAAGTCATTTATTTTGAAAACCCACGGGAGACCTACAGTCACTTAATTTGATGACTAAGCACATTATGGAATTATCAGGCATTTCACTTACTTGCTGCTCTGCTGTGACTTAGCCTGAAGTTACCCATTTTAAGATCACACTTTCAATTAGCGGAGAATCCACGACATCCCTAGTGTTGTTTCTCCACTGAGTTCCACTGATTACTAAAATATCAGTTTTATTCATGAGGTGGAAGTTTAGATTTGACTTACTCTTTTTTTATAAAAACTCCTACCTTTAGCCTTTGCCCTCCAAGTTGGAAACCTGTCTTTAGGCTGAGGTGATAGAAAGAACTCCATCCCACAGAAGTTTTGATGGTAAGCAGCATGAATACAAAGGTATTCCTTTGCAGGTATGCTGCCAAGCCCTCAGAAATTAATCATGTGGTGTTATCTATTGTCTCCTGAGCTGAATTACCAATCAAATGAAATGCTGGCACCACACTTCTGTTTGTTCTCCGCTGTTTATTCCAGCCCTAGGAGCTGGGGTTGCTCCAAGACAGCTTGTGTTAAGAGTTTCATAAACTGACAGTAGCCATCGAAAGTGGTGGATGTCCACGTACTTCCCCCACTATTCACCAAGAGTTTCCATGGAGATATCGCCAAACAGCCCTTTCCCCAGGGCCCCGCAGAGGGCAGTAATGAGAACTTAGTATGTAATTTGCCAAAGGGAAAGGAAAACAAAACAAAACAACACAACACAACCAAGACTTTGCTTTGGATTCAGTCCTGCTTGGTGGACAGGCCGACCAAAGCATGACACATCTTCTGTACCTTCTGAGTGATTTCTTCTGCAGATAAAGCAGCACAGCCCAATATCACTTATGTCAGATAAGAAGATGAGACTGAGTGAAAGAAAAACACCCCTCAAAGCCAAAGATCCAGTTCAAAGTCACAGGCAAACAAACAGCGATATCAATGTTTTAGACAGGAAAGTCTCAATGAGTCTTTGTTTTCTAAAGCACCTCACGTTTGGGATGTTCAGAGGGGTCTGGGTCAGGTTTTAATCACCGAGAACCCATTCCAATGGGAAATGCAGAAAAAGCCCATGTGATAATTCACTTTATTAAAAGGGCAACACGGATGATGCTCATTTCAAGTAGCAGGGATTTATCCTTACCAAAATAAGAATGGAGTAACCCCTTCCTTCAATGAAAGCTGTAAGCAGAGCTCACGACAACAACCCTTGATGGAGGTAAATCCATTAGTGTTTAAAAGGGCGTAAGAGACTTAAGTATCTTGTCTAGCAGTGTTTTTCTTACTCTTTTGTTGCATGGGTTCAGAAAGGCAGGTTCAAAACAATACGTGCAGGTTGGGAAACAAGACTGATTTCTGAGCATAACATCAGGAAGGCTCATCGATATTCCCATGCTAAAGCCAACAATCCACATTGCAAATAATTTTTTCACCAACGTTATTTTGCAAGTTTTCTATAATTTTTGGGTGGTTCAATAATCAGAACTACCATAAACATCACACCATGGGAATGGCAGTAAAGTCTAAGATTTGTATTTGAACAAGAAAGTGATAAATCCCTTTCCCTGAAGCATCCCATGCATTTAAAACAAGGTAGGAACCACTCAAACATTTCATAGCTGCTAGAAAAGGTAAAATTCATGTAATCAACAGATTTAATCTGTTAGTTCGGGTTACTGAACGAGCTACTTCAACATCACTAGCCATACTTTGATTCACTCTCTCTAGACTAGAGCTCAGCTTGAGCTCTAAAATAAATGCAAGGATAATGAAGTCCACCTTTTATTACGGAGTTTGACCCAGTTCAGACTGAGCACCTGCTGGAACGTAGCCCTTTTCAAAGCTAGGCAGTGGTGACTGGGAACGGAATGGACCGGTGTACAAAGTTTAAAGCTTACTGGGGACAGACATGTAGAACTGTCCTGATTAAAAACCCCAACACTTCCCTCATCCCTCCAAAAGAGTGAAAGTCCCAGCAAGATCCTTCCCACAGTAACAGTTGGTTAGCAACTGAAGTCCAAAGCAGACCAACATGTCCCCAGAAGCAACTCCATTGCAGTCCCATGCTCATATACTTGCCAGTAATATCCCAAATATGTTTTTCACTCTTTCAGCATTAGTACTGGATACAAAAATACAATGGAGTCTGTTTGGGCTTTTTTAAAATATAGTTTACCCAAACCAGATGGATTTAGCAGGAGCTTTAAAACCCTAGCTGAAAGACTTCAGTAACATCTGTTACCACATTTACAGCCCACATATAAAGCAAGCTGAGGATCGGTGTGTACAGAACAAATGCCATGTGCATCTAGGACTTCCCACCCATAAATAATGCATATTCTAGTTCTGTTCCCCCTCAAATTAACTGATGGAACACAATTTCTCTCTCTTTTCTTCTAGCCCTTTTCAAAAGCAGAGCTGTCACACCAAATCACACCTCCAAGACTGCAGCTTCCTTAAATTCTCACTTCAGAATTCACAAGTGTACCAATCGTATCATTTTAATTTAGTTAGTATATACATCAACAATCACAAGTGCAATAAAACCAGAAGTAATATTTTTTCTTTTAATCAACAGCATGTGATACAGACTGCAAAGATAAATAAACCCCAGACTTTTTACAGTTTCCCATGAACAGGAACTACAATAGGTATCACAGGCCAAACTTCTGCTACTTGGGTAGCACAGCAGAAGGGGGGAAAAAAAAAAAAGAGTTGAGTTTTTTAGATATTTTTTTTTCCGGTACTGCAAGACATCTCAGTATGACAACATGTGCAACTTGCTGCATCTTAAATACTTTTTTTTTGTCCCATTATTACTAAAAATGTCTTGCTTTCTAACTACCTTTCCACAGGACCTTTATCACAGAATGACATACACATGGCAACATCCCCTCCATCCCCAAGCAGTGGTTATTTCAAAGATAATGGTCTCCTTTAAAAAAAAAATATAAAAAAATCAATCACTGGTGGGTGTTTATAGTTTCTTTTTGATGCAGACATGGAACTGTTACCAGCTTGGTATAGCATCAAGATACTACACCCTCCTGGGCTCTATTTATCCAGAATGCCAATAGGATCCTGGGCTGCCTTAGGAGGAGCGTCACCAGCAGGCTGAGAGAGGTGAGCGTTCATCCAACCCCTCTGCTCAGGCCACACCTGGAGTGCCGAGTCCAGTGTTGGGCTTCCCAGTAAAAGCCGGACACGGACCCACTGAAACAGGTCTGATTAAGGGCTGTGAAGATGATGGGTATGAGAGGAGGCTGAGAGCTGGGATTGTTTAGCCTGGTGAAGAGAAAGCTCAAGGGGCATCTTGTAAACCTATATAAATACTTGGAGAGGGGTAAAGACAACAGGAAAGGCTTTTCTCAGTGCTACCCACTGAAAGGACATTAAGCAATTAAATAGAAATTTCATATAAACATAAGAAGCTTTTACTGTGGATTCCGCTTTCTTGCACAGACTCTAAACCCCACGGGACAATGTCCTGCACAACCTGCTGTAGCTGACCCTGCTTTGAACAGGATGTCTGGAGTAGACGATCTTCAAAGGTCTCTGCCAACCTCAACAATACTGTGCGATTCTGTGAAAATTCTTGCAAATGTGGTGCCAGTTGCAAGGACAACAGTACTTTTCAAATATTAAGCCTGAGAATCCAGGACATCAGACTGCAGACATATATTTTAAAACCTTTCCTCCAGCAGGGAAAAGGATTTCCGCAATGTATGTGGATATTTACAGTTAAAACTTGCAGAAGTACGAGGGGAAAGGATGAAACTGCCAGATGATGAATTACGCATTTATCTTCACAAGAGAAGAAGAAAAACTTGCGCCACAGCAGCTGTAAGACAAGAGGAGGATTCAACTCTTCATCTTATCCTTCTCTTTCCCCTGCCACAAATGGAACAGTAAGACAACTCTGGACAGCCTGGCATAGTTGATAATTTAGGATATAAAACACTATTAATAAAGTCTGGAAACAGATTAAAAGTACTTAAACCAGAGAAACAAGGTAGAATGCGATTTCAGCTATGAATATCTGTTGCCTCGCAAGGATTAACTAAACTACAACAGACACAAGATTCTTAGGAAAAACTGCTTCCACTTGGATTAGGTTTTCTATAATTTTCAGGTTTAACTGTGATTAGTTTTATTACTCTAACAGGTTCCTAACGGAACTGATGCAGTAACATAACTAAATCATTCATAACCCAGTTGAATAGCTACTGGGGATCTGGCACCAGAATTTCAGAAAGAGTCAAGATAGAATAGTGTATTTTTTGCCTTCCTTATGCTAAAGGAATATTGCATCATACACAGAAGTGACAGTAAGGACACTTAGGACATGTTCATACAACCTAACAGGGATGCTAGCTTCAAAATACAGGCAGAACACTGCTTCAACTGATCTCTTACAAATACTTTCATGTTGTTCTTATGCTATGGTCAGGTCTCGTTTTAGGAGAGACGAAAGGAAAGAAATGGAGACAGAGGGATTCACCTCTGGCTTAAGAGTCAGGAGTGCTAACACAGTAAGATCTCATACTTTTAAGAGTCTATACCAGAAAGCTCAGAAGTCAGGAATACTGTACTGCAAATTAAGAACAACTATTTCATAGCATTGAAAGTTGAATCCACACTCAGGAAAAAAGTAGGGAGGGGAAACATTTAAGCTAGCAAGCAATAAAAAACATGGAAGTCTCAAGAATGAAGGGAACTATAGACAAGATGACAATAGTTATGATTTGGAGAGCTGAAAAGGCTAGTTAAAGACTATTTCAAAGTAAAATTGCCGTATGTTTGACTGGGAGCTAGTAATCGTTCCTCTCATTAAGAGAGCACCTTTCATACCGAGTCGCATGAAGCTGGAACTTAAATGTACATAGAGTGAAATCCTTATTTCCTATGCTGTTGTGAATGCAAGTCATTCTAAGGAAGTCAGTGTTATATCAGCATGAAGTGAAATCAGAATTTCTCAAAGACCAGAGCACCTATAGATTGGTTAGTGTATGCAGGTAGAGAACTTCTACATCCAGTTTCCAGTTGGCCTCCTTTCAGCAACATAGTTCTAAAAAAAGTAAAAAAAACCCCAAAAAATCCCACCCCCAAACCCTGTACTGGTGAGCTGTGCATCATTTTGGACAGAGAGAGCCTCACCTAAACTGAGACAACTTTCAGCATGAAGAAAAGATACAAATTCATTAATTGTATGAAACATGTATTGCAAAATTAAATTGGGATTCAACAGTCTTCAGTGACATCCACAGCTATATAGTATTAAAAAAAAACCCAAGTGTGGTTCTTCTTCCATTCAAGTAAAACTAAAACAAGAGAAAGGAGTTAAAAAAAATATCCTAGAAGCAGCAAGTTACAATTCTTTCTGTAATACCACACCACTTTCATTAACTTGAAGCATTTTCAAGATGCCAAAGACATCATCAAAATAGTAATTTCAAATGGCTTTTTTTTTTTTTAATGGGTCCAGCCCAGGTCTGCAACCTGTACAGACACGCAGAAGAGGAAGAATTCACAATTATTAAGAACAGACATTGGAACATGCTGGTTATAAAATGACAAAGCAAAGAAAATACCTTCAAACTGTCCACAAACATGGGCTACTGACCACTGAAGGGCATTTAATATGTTACATAAAAAGGAAAGCTGGAAGAAAAAAACCAAACAAATAAAAACCAACCAAACAAAACCCACAAAAAAAACCCCTAAACAAACAAACAAACCAACCCCCCCAAAAAAACCCCCAACACAAAACCAACCCTCCGAACTAACCAACGGTAGGATCACCATATACAAAGTTCTCTAAAAGTTTAGTAATTTCTATATTACCCTTAATATTCAGGTTTTTATCTACTCCATAAGGTGCCAAACCATTCTGGTTTGGCATTTTATGCCTCTTGGTTGGCATCTTAAATGACTTTTTTTTTTTTTTAATTTAAAAAAGTATACCAGAAGTCTGTTACAGCCGTGAAAAAAATCACTAATACACCCTTTCAGAAAAGTATGCACATATAAGGAGAGGTGCTTTTTCTGCAAGCTTTAGGAAAGCAAGGAATATATTTTTAAGGAAAACTAATCTGCAGCAGCCTTTTCTGTCATTAAAGCAGTTTCACAGTTGAAAGAGTTACTATTTTTAATTTTTTGTTTTACTAAATCACCATTTCCTAGTGCTTTGTAATAAAACATAGGGCCCGATCCTGGACTTGGAGCTCTGGTAGGCCTACTATAAAGTTTTGCATGAGCAAGGTGTTTGGATTCAATTCAGGCTCAAAATAAGTTACTGAGTGTTTTGTGCAGCTGATCCTCAGAATAAAAGGAACACTTTCAAAACTCCCAGATGCGAGACTATTTTAAAAATAAAAATCCAAATTTCAAACAATCTCTGTAAAAATCTAGAGTTCAGTTACAGGTGCTTTCACAGTCTGTAAGCAGATCTTATTTTTCATACTGAACAGATGACATCCTCTCATTTACACCAACGTAAGGAAATAGTATCTCCGATATCTTCAGTGAAGTTACAACAGCACAAGATTGGTATCACAGGATAAGGTAATTAGGGTTGAACACTCCAAAGCTGAAAAAGGGATTTAATTTTTTTCCTGAAACACTGGCAGAATGTTTTTCAAATGCCCATCTGGGTTATGGTAAGAACAACTGCTTAAAGTCCATGAACTTCTACTTTTTTTTTTTTTTTTCTTTCCCTCTAATTTAAAGGCTATAATTATCCCAAATCACATTACATCTGTATCACCATGAAGTTTCTTCTTTTATTATTTGATGTTCATAATAACTTCTACATCTTCTGCATTCAGTTGCAGTAACTCTTGAAAACAGAGCCTGATTCTTCCTACCTTTCTGTTTGTGCAACAAGGGTGCAGAACACTGTATGCTTGAAGTGAAAGACATTTATACTCATATTTACAGAGGTAAATGGCTAGGAAGGGCCAAAGTACAAAAGAAGTTGGGCTCATAAGATTCATTAAATTTGAGTTGATGTTTTCACCCAGGCTGGAAAAGGCTGACCATCTCTTAGATAAGTGAGGTAAAGCATTGTTTCAACACCAGATAAATAAAGATAATATAGCACCTAATGTAGCATTTGTGCAACAGTTTTACTCAGTTAAATTAAAAATTACAGACCTATGGGGTTTCATATTTTGTAAACTAAATTGAAACTAAGCCACGTTTTAAGAGAACTAAACCATTAGTGTGTTGACTGCAAAGTAATACATACAAGGGTAATTTTGCTCTAGAAAGTATGACAGAGGTTAGCAGGAGTTAAAATATTCATATGAACAAAAAGGAATATGTAACAGTCAATAAAGAGAGTAATGGGCAGTCTATTAGACTACTCCAAGATATTTAGTAGAACTAAAGAAATAAAACTTCACATTCCCCATACTGTTCTCGGAGCTTTCGTAGTTTCCACAAAAGCAGGTTTCCCCCCTACAACATCAAGTATCTGTGTGTGCAGTACTGAACTGCAGGACCTTGACTACGAAAGTGTCTTGAAAGACCCAAAGTCTTGGCTTTGCAATCCCCAAAGTCTTTCATAATGTAATTGATTGCACATTTTTAATATATTACAATTTGCTAAATGAAGCCAACCACTCATTACCTCATCAGTACAGCCTGCACAAAGTACAGTTTATTTATATACTTATATTCTAATCTAACACCAGCCGTCAGCATATTTTATATTACACGTGGTATTGCACTTTCTGAGCGGCACCTCAGTTAATGGTTGCAAGTGAACAAGCTAAACCTCCAAAAGCCCCAAAACCTTTGGAATTAACTCCAAGTGCTGCCAATCTAGCAAGTTTAAAATGTTAGGGTGAACATCACCCTCCGAACTTCAGAGTGGGCTTCACTAATTAAAAAAAAAAAAAAAGTTTAATAATTAGAAAAACAGTCCTACCTGAAGTTGTGCATAATCTGAAATCCTTGGTACTCTGAACAGTTTCAAAAAGTGGTGCCAATTTAACTGATTGCGCACATTGTAATTGTGTAAGAGGACAACAGCTAGATTTACAAATATAACAACACACGCACACACACAAAACAGACAAAGCTATGTTTGGTAACTCCACATGCTTTGAGCTAGCCAACGTCTCTGCTGTATGTTGAACTGCTTATTACTGATCATACTGAAAACCTAAATTACTATTTCTGATTTATTTGTTACTGCATTAAACAACCACTTCCAAAGGAGGAAGAAAGGAGAAATGGTGGACGTAAAGATTGAGGGTTTAAATGTACGTTCCGTGAATAGTCATCGTATCACTTCAGTAACCTGAACAGTGATGCCCCCAAAATTTTGAAGCTACTTAGGCCAAGTTCACCTCTGGCATTAGTGGGTGTACCTCCCACTACTTCAATGGTACTTGTGTCCTCTTTCGCCACGGTTGAATTTGGTACTAGGAGTATATCTGGTCACCTTCAGTGACATTAATGGAAATGGGAGTCTTGGACAGCTAGAACTGGGCTGCAAAATTAAAAGAGTGAATACTGGACAAATCATGTAAATAAAGAATATATATTAATAATAGTTCCTATTATATAAATAGCCTTTATAAAAAAATAATCTTTCAATAATTTTAATAACTCACCTTTCTTTAGGTTCTGGAAAACATGTATGAAAAAAATCTATTCAGTTCAAGTTAGATTAAAGCAAACCTAAGATGAACACTACAACTCTCTGTTGCACAAAACCCAATTCTGACCATTCAATTTCCAGGTTAGCCAGTTTTTTGGGTATGATAGGGAGTTTTTGTGAAGATATGAATTGCACCCCTAGAAATACTGAGCAGAAGAAACACCACACTGAATGGGCCTATTTCCTACTGCTTTCAGAAACTGCAGATGACGGACCCAGAAACCAAAGGCTCATCTAAACTCCACAAATGTTAATGCCTCTGGAGCACATGTAAAAGGCACTGTCCTCTCACTATTGTTTTTGTCTTTAGCTTAAAACTCCTTCCCCTGCAAACTATGCTGCATCTAAGTATCTGCTATCACTTGAATTCTGTTTCCGTTCTTCTCAATCCAGCATAGTCTCTACCTGCTTTACCAGATCGAAGGTAATGTGTGATGGACTGACTGTATGTTCATGATAGCACTATTTTCTTTTTCCTTCTAATTGATCCTTTCAAACAAAAAAGGAAACATTCTTTGAAGTTTACCTTTTTGGGCTTAAGGCATAACATGAAGTCTCACATCATACTAAAGCTTAGTCTTTGAAGTGTACAATTTTAGTGCTATCTGAAACCCTGTTTTACATTAACTTTAAACAGTTGTCCGAACAGTTCTTCTCTTTTCTTGCCATAAATTCTAATGTTGCTCATGGTTTGTGCAATTCCTATGCAACCAGTCTTTGCTGCTAATGGGTATTAACAGTGCAGTAGCCACAAAGCGGGCTATCAATTCTTGTTTTCTTCGCTTTCATTTCAGTTCAAAGCATGTTGTTTTATTGTGTGGAAGATCCAGTCCATTTTTGTTGTCCAGCCACCATGGTGAGCATCATTCATCTGCTTCATGAAGTACTCAAGAGCTTCCTGCTCAGTTTTGTCCAATGCAAGGGTCTTTCGAATATATGCAATATCGTCAAAGGACTGCAGTTCTGGCATTCCTGAGCCAAGCATCATGGAGAAAAGATTTATGAAGAGATTGGCATGTTGCCGAATTGCTAGATAAGCCTTATAACACATCTCCTGAAATCTGGAAGAGACAGGGAAGAAAGTTCAGTGTATTTACCTGTGAGATGCATGTTACTGCTTCACCTCCAAAACAGTTTTTAGGTAACAGGACACTAAAAAAACCATAAGGCAGTCTTAGTCTATTAAGAACACTATAACGTTGCTGAGAAAACACACTCATGCCTGGGTTTTTTTGTTTATGTTTACGTATGTATACCGACACACAGTTTTTGCAGTTATACAATCCCAAGAGTATTTTGGCTTAAGTGTTAAATAATAATAAATCATCTGGTATTTTAAAATTTCTTTTATTTGCGCGTGTGCTGACCTTGCAAAGTTCAAGTGAGGTTTCATGAACCAAGCGCGATGTAAGCACTAAGATGACTCGCTGATTTACAAATGGATGGCTGATCTTCAACTAAAGAATTAGAATACACCCACTGCAAGCCAATTAAAATATTATTTTTCAGTTAAAAGGTCTAATTATTAAAGGTCACCAGTAGTAAAGTGCATCTGAGGTACAAAGTTATCTGAAGTTAAACCCTTAAAGAAACGACTCACCTTTCAAACTCCCTTGTTTTGGTACATTCTTGGGCTCCTTTACTAATCACTATTAAAAAGTCTTGTGTTAAGACAAACGGCACACGCTCTCTTTTATAACCAAATTTTTTCTTCTTGTGATCAAGGAAGTGACCAAAGTCAATGTGGAACAGCTTGGAAAGAGAAAAAGGTATTTTAAAATTAGTAACACATTGTTTAAATGATGTCATAGTAAAATTGAGCATTCTCTTAAGAGTTTAGATGGTTTCTTTTTAAAACAAACTCGTATCACAGAGGGAGATGACATTAGGTTATGTTTTCAGAATAACATATCTTACTTGTCCATCATCTTTTACCATGATGTTACTATTGTGGCGGTCACCAATGCCCAGTATAAAGGTAGCAACACAGTAGCCAGCACAAGAACGCGTAAACAAGTCAATAGCTGCATCATACCTATGGAAAACAAAGAAAGGCCACATTTTTCTACAGATATTCAAATAATACAAAAGTGCAGACGTTTCCCCCCCCCCCATATCCATTAAGGAAGGGCCAACTGTACTATCTTCTCTCAATGAAGCAGAGTTTCTGGACTTTATCACTAAGTAAGGAAGAAATTCAGCATACTCTGAAAACAGCAGTACTTAAAGCTAGATCATGGAATAAATAGTAAATAGTGATTAAAGTGTCTGTCCCTCTTTTCAAGGCCAGCAGTTTTACCTTTCGGTGAACTACTGTTAAAATACAGAGTTAAGCTTCATCTTCATAGTTCTACCTCCAAGTTATGTTTTACTGCCAAGAAGTCACACGACCACGCAAACTCAGAACAGCTTCAAGCAGAAGCTCAACAAATGAAGTCAGGAAAAAAAACAAAAACAAAAAACAAAAACACAACCAAAACCAACAAAAACAGATGGACATAAATTTCCCACTTGATGGACTTCAGTGCTCTTGAAGTTTCCATCAAAAAGAGCCTACGAACAAGAGAAACAAACAACAGTAAATCTCACATTTCTCCTTTATTCTTGTCCTTGAGCCACTGATGCAATGTATGGCTGTTGAACTGCAGTGCTCCTTTCAAGCCTCCTTTACACTGAATCTGCATGATTGTATGCGAGCTCCTCACTACCTCGATGAGTCCCACACAGTCACCAATAGACAAACAACCGTAAGGCAACATCCTGAAAGACAAATGTTTTGTTTTTACAGAGTCAAATTTTAAGACAGCAAGCAACAGGCAAGTTTGATAACCCTCATCAGTTGTCATCTGTTACTTTAGGATATGAAAATCTGTTTTAATGTTTTATAGGTGTATTATCATTAGTCTTGTGGAAAAAAAATGTACCAGGTATCAGTAGAGTAACATACCAGCCACTGCACCCACCAATGTCATTCTTCATTTTTTTGCCAGGACAAAAGGTTAAGGCAAAATTTTATTAACATGTTCTTGAAGGCATTGGGGAATATACTGGAAAAAAAAAACCTTAAAAAGGCCTTCAACATGATTTAATGAGATCTATTCAGCTACATTCGAAGTGAAGTTCTACAGACAGAATCTCAGCATTCAGAAAACAAACGTTAGGATTTCATGGGATACTGTAAACAAGCAGCAGGTAATACTTGGTATGTAAAATCAGCATGGGACCTTCAAAATCAGTTTCTGATTAGTACAATTACAAAATCGTAACTGGGTTCTACAGTCAGCAATATTACAATTTCCTATAGGACTTTAAAAAACGTCATAAATCACTGTTCTGTAATCTGTAAGTGAAACTCAAAGGATAATCTCAGTGGCCCATTTTTCCTCTTTACAAGTAAAAGAAATTCATTCCTCTGCCTCCCTTTTCTTTCAAAGGTCTCTTTCCTCACCCTCCCCCAAAACCTGCATTTCTTCTGTTACGTTCAAAACAGTTTATTTGATAAAATCAAGTCAACATGTATGAATTTGCCTATTTATAGCACTTCACTGAGTACCCTTGAGAAAACAACAAACCAATGCAAAAACCTATTAAGAACAGTATTGCTTGAGAACAACCTCTAATGCTTACCGAAGATCAAGACCCTGATTTTGCCAGATGTTTTCCATAATTCTAATTATTTGAAGTGTCAGCATGTCCTGTCGCAAGTCTGGAACAGTCAAATACATAGAGATTGCAAATTTTGTAAAGTCAGAACACTTTGTTACATCTTAGTTTACTTTTCCCCAAAAAAGTACGTCTAATAGAAATTAGGCTTCCATAGTTTAGTGTAGTCTTTGTCTTCTCAACAGAGAAAAAACCCCATATTTATATTCATTCTTTACTATTTAAAATTTGTGGTGGCAATTTCAAAGCTGTTTGAAAAATATACACTAAAAACATGACAATGGAACTACAGGTTACATAACTGTTAAGACCTTGCCAACATTTTCAAGTAAAAACCCTAAGTATTAAATAGTATCATGTTCCACTTCAACAGAGTGAGCATCTTAGAACATACAAAATCTGTACTTGATGGAGACAAACACTTATTCGAGCATGCTTGAGTTTTCTGGAAAAGAAAGTTGCTTTTCTCAGATTTTTTTTTTTTAAGACTTTCTTCAGTATATGTGTTTTATATACTTAGGGAAAAAAACCAAACCCGAATGGTAGGTTAGGAAAATAAACAGATAGGTAGCTTTTGGATGACACTTGTATTTTTCCTTACCATCTCCATTTTTAAAGATGATCTCATTGTTCTGAAATAACAATTCAGACATAATATCTGGGTTTTCCCAGTTCAACCACAAGGGCCTTTTTGCAGATGACATTATCCTGCACTCCTCAAGCCTATAAAATAAACAAGGTTTCTATCAAAATAGGTGCAATTTGATTCTCATACCATATTTCATACTATTAAGTTCTTTCTGTTCTTTGACAGTTCTTCTAGTTTAAAGATGCCTGAGCAACTGACTATCTACCACTTTTATTTTCAGCTTCAACTTAAATCAGTAAGTGCAATGCTAATTCTTGCTAAGCCCAACAGAAAAGGTGGCTATATTGTACATTTTCCTTTGGTAGCGTGTTCCCTACAAATGGAAAAAGGACTGTAGCTCCTGTCACCGTAAAGAAACACTTGTCACGTGGTTCTCTAATTTGCTAAACCATTAGACTGAAACTACTTCACTCTTTAAGAATTACTCTGCTGCAAATTTTATTCAGGTAACTTTGAAAATACTACCATTCAGTTTGTTAGCATTTAACCTCAGGATTATTTATGTTAACTTTACTAGGTATTTGCTTAAATATCTAGACAAACTTCAAAACTGAAGACTATACCGGAGATTTCCCAGTTGATGTGCAGGATTAAGAGGAGAGATAAAACCTTGTAAAGCATCCATGAAGTCCGGCCGTTTCATTTGTTCAACAAGAAACTTCATCTGTACCTGATAAATAATCACATGCAGGTTTTGAGAACACTAAATACAAGGTAAGTATCAGATTTTAGCTTTGGTTTTAAAGGACAGTTTTGCACAGTTCCAACATAAGCAATTCCCTTAGCCACGTATTACAGAAATCGAAATCTTTACTCTCCTCCTGCATTCAGAGGCAGACAATGGCAATGCACACAGGAAATATTACGATTTCTAGGATAATATACTGTCTATCAAAGTTAGCATTAACACTTTTCTAGTTAATAACATGAAACGTAGTTGTAAGTAATTCCTGTGAGTCAGTGGCAACAGTTTTGGTAAGTGGACAGCTTATGATACCTTCTGGGTCTCATCTTTTTTTTCCTGCTTGAGAATATCTGTGAGGTTAATCAACTTCTCCATGGCCTCCACCTGCCTGCTCAGATGCTTTAGGTACATTCCACATGCTCGACAATAGGACTCCAGAAGTAAACCAAACCTCTGACTTACAGTTTTATTGTGCATTTCAGACCTACGCAGAGAGAAAGAATAGTTATAGCTTAAAGACAAGACCACTTAGAAGTGACAAAAATGAAGCTATACCTGTAACATCTTCCTGAGGGCTGCTTACGGAGCCTTCTTTTCAGGCAAATAACTTGTACTGACCTGCCCAAACTCATCTCATTTTGACTGATCAGACCAGTACCCGTTACCACTAATTCAGCACAGAGTTTATAGCCTTTTCTCCTGTTTATTCTGCTCTATCCTGTCCTTTCTACCCCTTGCCTCTATTCAAAACCTATACTTCCCAGAAACTCTGTAGTAAACCTCAAGCTTTCAATTCAAGTCCCAGATTTCTTTGCTGAGAGCAAAGCCAGCCTGTTTCATCTTCTCTTTGTCTCATTTAGCTAATCTGAGGCTGCAGCCCCTCTAGTTTCCTTGTTTACTCTCTCTTTGCATACTCCTAAAATACATCCCCTCAGACTAGTTAATGAGGCAACTTCTTCCATTATCCTTGATCACTAGCAAGGGAAGCTGAAAACTGGAAGCACAACAAAGATTCCTTGATCCTATTTCTGTGTCTGATAACACTATTTTAGAACAGCATGTTTAGGTGAGGCTTAGCTACAATCCAGTATACTGTAG
Source organism: Ceryle rudis (assembly GCA_033439905.1). Classification (NCBI taxonomy): domain Eukaryota; kingdom Metazoa; phylum Chordata; class Aves; order Coraciiformes; family Cerylidae; genus Ceryle; species Ceryle rudis. Next base: position 15,664 of record JAAGNO010023996.1, read on the forward strand.
GCTAATACACGCTCAGCCTTTTCAACTCCAGGAATTACAAAAGCCCATATTGTACTTAGTAAGGAGAACACTGATGTATTTTGGTCATCAAGCTCTATAAAGTCATTAATGGCATGTATGAACAGGTACTGTTCAAAGCCTTATCTAGTCAAATTTGGTGGTTTTCTTTAGGCCTCAACTATCTGTAAAATTTTCTGAAAAACACTGGCGGGGGATCTGACATAGAAAATTAAATGCAAGCAGCAGAAATCTGTCAGTTGTAACCAGCTAACAACATGGGAGGCTTCCAGCAATCTTAGACTACCTGGCTTTTAGCATACTCATCATTAAACATAAACATCATTAGATAAAAAGAAATACAAGACTAAGTATCTATTATTAACTAGCATTTGAAACTGCAAGAGATGATTTCTATTACCAAACTATGCTTTCGAACTCTTCACCAATGTAACCCAAACTTTAACTGGTAATATTTTCCTAAAAAAGCATGTTTATCATGCCAAACCTTTAGAACAACAAACTGCTTACAGCTAATAGGAAGACCACCACCCCTCAACATAATATTAAGCTTACTTTAAATGCCAAAAGAAGAAGTGTCCTATCCTTTGATTGGTCAGTGCCTTCTTCAGTAAAAACCTCACAAGCTGATTATCTAAATACTGTTCATATTTCAGAACCTAGTTAAGGATAAAGAGAAAATGAAAAAAAACCCATTAGCAGGTGCCCTTATTATTTTTATGAATATATACATATTAAAGGCAGATAAATAAAAAGCAATCCATGTTTTACATCCGATTTTGTAGAATGACTGATCTTGGTATTAATACTTGCATGTGTTAGGATCTGAACGATGTCTGCTAACAGCGCACTGCCTGCCTCTATTTCAGGAGCTTACCATCTGATGCTTCTTTTACTGTTACCAAATATTTTAGCTTCAATTTGCTCAAAATTTTTAAAAGATGCTTCTGCTCATACTTGCCCATATGTTAGGACAGCTGAAATAGCTGCCTGTTCCAGCTGGCAGAGCAGTTCTGCATCCCTGAAAAATGCTGGCATTGAATATCAACAAGCAAAACCACAGCAGTACATAAAATGAACTACATTTCATCTCCTGCTACTAAATAACCTGCAATACCAACAGATACTTTGGATGACCTCTTTTTCACATCACCTTAACTTTTGTTTTGGTTGGTTTTGACCATCAAATATACACAAGACATCAAGTATGGTAAAATATGTTATATACCTGTACTAGCTGGATTAAGTACTGAGACAGTTTGTCATCTGTCAAATTCTTCTCTAGACACCGAACTGCAAAAGCTCGCACCATTGGATCTGGATAATTACAGTCCAAAAGCTCCATTGCTTGCTCTGGCTTGATTGAAGGCCAGTCTTTTACCAAACAGTACATCTGTGGACAAGAAGTCCAAGTACATTACAGATTTTTTTAATCCACTATAAAAAGAATGAAAACAAAACCTCACAATTTAATGTAATCGACAAATCAGCAACATAACAAGGACTCATGTAATGCCACCAAGAGGAAAGGTTAAACTCAGACAGCTAAATAACAAGACCTATGGACCAGATCCATCAGTCAAGCATAGATGATTCAACTTGCCACCAAGTTCTCAATCAATGTATCATGCACACATAATGCATTTTTAAGATCCAGAACTTCTCTATAAAATAGCCTATTTTAAAGCTTCTTCAAAACTTAATTCACAGCTGAATGTTACCTGGGCCACTTCATCTCTAGAATTCCATTTAACAGACAACAGTAATTTGGGCAGAATTTCTGGAATATTCACGCAATAGTGTCTGCAGAAGAAAAAAAAAGTTTTATGAACGAAATGTAATTTTTGCTTCAATAACTATCTACCCTGTCCCCTCAGTCTTGATCCTTTGTGCTCCTTTGTCAGCAGAATCTGACTGATATCATAGGCTAGTGTTAGGATCCCCTCATGAAGGTAAAGCTGCTGCAATAGGGAAAATGTAAACTAAGCAACAAATTATTTTTCTCCATGGGTTTATGTACCAAGACATCCCGTGCAGAAAGCTTTAAATGCCTTTTCTAAAACACTAACCCCAACAATACAGAATAAAGAAAAGGGAGCAAACCCAAAACAATCAAAATTTGAGTGAATGGGGTGAAGTTTGACTGTGACAACACTTTTTTTTGTCTGTTTGGTTTTGTTTTGGGTTTGTTTTATTTTATTTTATTTTAAATACCTGTGGCTCCAGAGAAAGTCTTTCTCTTGCTCAGTGATTTCAGACAAAGGATCTCGTGTACATATGGCTCGCAGTTGCTCCTTGTCACTCTCTCTTAATTCATTATCTCTAGCTATTCTGTTACTCTGCAGAGAGAAAGTGCTCTGTTAAGCCCCCACACATTTCCTTCTGTCGTCACACAATGCATGAAGTATTTTAACAGCGTAGCAACACTTACAGCCTATGCAACACCATCTTGTTCTTTCCTTTTGTTACAACTGAGCACTTAAAATTTAAAAATAGAGATCAAAGACTAGTTCTTTGATTTCTACACCTACTTTTAGTCGCTACTGGGACAAGAAGAGGTACATTTCAACTAAATCAGCTGTGTGGAGAAACAGCAGCAGTTGACATCTGATGAACAACATAACACAGCACAAAATATAACTGGTCATTTCTGTCTCCAGTTTTGAGATTGCTGAGAACTAATGAAAGAGTGAAAAAGAACCAGAACTCAAAAAGCAGAATATGGGGGATGAAACTAGGTAAATAAAAGGCAAAACACTGTAGGAAAGACTGAGCAACAGGAAGACTGGAAAACATTAACCAGAATTAGTATAAGATATTCACAGAAAACAGAACTGGTGGACAGCAAAACTGATTTTATCTAGGACTTATTTTCTTAGAACCAGCTTTGACCAATGGCAGAGTGGTACTGAAACCACTACTGCTTGACTTTTCACAGCTCACGTGTCAAGTTCAACCTCTCTCCTATAAAAGTTTTAGTTTTCTTAAGAGTGTTTTTCACAAAGCAACATATGAAATGATGAAGTTTCTGCTGTTTTGACTACAGAATCAAATGCACTGCTAAAAGAAATCGTAAGTGGCTTATTATTGCTTTTAGTACAAAATACAACTGCAGTAAACAAGTTTGACACTTAACATGAAGCTATCCCCAAACTTTTAGAACTGAACAGTGTTTTTATCACGAACTCATTTTCACACCTGTATGATACCTACTACTAGAAAACAGTAAGATCGACTCATTTCCAAGTTCAAGTTGTTTAAACTGCAGAACGACAATATTTGATCTCTTTTTCTACTCTTTCCCTAGACAATTTCTACTGAGCCCATTAAATAAGATAATAAGCAAGAACTAACTGAGCTTTGTCTGACAGTTTTGTTGATGGAAATTTTCAACTGGTAGAACTAGTATTTTGAAACAGAAACACCTACATGTCTTTTACAGAAAGCACTGAAAAACCCAAACCCAACCAATACACACTAAACCTAACCAACACCCCCCCCACCCACAAAAACCCAACAAAACACAAAAAAAAAAACCAAAACCAACCAAAACAAACAAAAAAAACCACACCACCACACAACCAAACA
>JAAGNO010023996.1:31510-51473 GCA_033439905.1 Ceryle rudis
CAGAACCAGAGGAAATGGTCTGAAGTTGCAGCAGGGGAGGTTTAGATTGGATATTAGGAAGAAATTCTTTACAGAAAAACTGGTGAGGCCCTGGAACAGTCTTCCCAGGGAGGTGGTTGAGTCACCATCCCTGGAGGTATTTAAGAAACTGGTAGACCTGGTGCTTCAGGACATGGTCCAGAGGCAGGCATGTAGGGGGTTATTTTGTGCATTTTGTGTTTTGTGTTTTTGAAGTCATGTTTGATCAGGGTATTTAGGGTTTTTTCATGTGGGTTTTTTTTTTGTTATGGGTACGGTTGGACTTGGTGATCTAGGAGGTCCTTTCAAACCATGAATATTCTGTGGTTCTGTGAAGTATGAATGCTACAATCACGCATTAGCCAATTAGTTTAAATATGCATACGCTTTTACTGCCTGTGCTTTGGATTAATTTAATGAAAATGCAAGTCAGCCATAAAACTGATCACTTCTATCCGTCGCAAATTTGGATTCCTTTAGTGCATTTCAAAAGAAATCTATTATGTTACTTACCTTATACTGGCTCAGCGGATGTTTTTCTAGCAAGTATTCATCACAACCACACACTTTTAAAATATATTTGCCCTGGTACTCCAAGACACAAAGTTTCAGTTGTTCAGATGACAGCAACATACTTCGCGTTTTCTTCCTAATTGCTTCAGCAATAACTTGCTCAGGCACACAGTCATGATTGATTTTTAAGGTGTATTTCTGTTTGTCATTGTTTGGTGAGACTATTACCCATATCACCACTATAATTTGCCCTAGAATAAATGTAAAATAATGTTAGGCCTATTATTTTCAATACAGTTTCAAAGCAAAAAAGCCAAACCCAAATAACTCAAAACAACCAACACCCACTACTCCAGAGAACTCTTGCAGTACTACTGAAAGATGCAGACAAGATTCATAACCCAAAAGGACAGAGGGTTTATAGCTTCTGTAAGAAACTACATATGCTTAGTTTATTTTTGACTCTAGCATAAATTCATACTTTTATCTCTTAAGAATATTTTTATTAACCAAATACTACTATTTAGCTTTCAAGCAGCAGGAACTGTTACATATTTGAGTACTGCACAATAACTCAGTGATTCCACATCATTTAATTCCAGATTTCTGAATGTCAGAGGAAAAAAAAAAATGCAAAGCCAATAAGCTGTTTCTGCCCATAAAAAACTCACCTCTCTTTTACCAAGTTATATTTCAAGATTAAATTATTACAATAGCAAAAAATGTAATTAAGTGTTGTTTTCTTCCTTTTGAATGCACACTCTCTCGAGGAGGTTACATCTTAAGTTATTCAGAGTAAGACATTGCCAGAGTCTACTAAATACAGTACATAAACCAGGGATTTATCTAAGTCACTGGCTGTACTCTGATTTCAATCACCATAAAACCCGTTACATTTATACTGTAACTATTTATCTTACCTTTATCTAGTTTATTGTATATGTGTTTGGGTAGCTCAGATGAAGACTCTATATTTGGAGGACAGACATATAACGCTCTACTGTGAGGTGCATTGGCATCTCGAAGATCCACTGCTTCTTTACAAACATTAAGAATGTTTCTTCTGAAGTCTTGTACTTCTGGATCCTTAACCATGTCAAATTCACAGACAGGCATGCCAATAGCAAAGCCTACAGTATTGAAGAAGCATGAGGAAATAATTGTAACTGATAATTACAGCTTATCATTGACAGCAAAAAGCGTACTTTAAGCAAAACAAACAATCTAAAATGTTTATGTTAACCACTAGCTTCTACTTGTATACATAACTGGTTTATTTCATTCAGGAACAACTCAGTTCTAAAGTTAAGTGCACTCAGCAGTCACAAAAGAAGTTTCGAAGACAGATGTACATTCAGTGAGGACCCTGGAACCATTCTCACAGCTAACACTTCTCCAGGAGGAAAAGGACCAGTAATAGATAAACTTACTTTGAAATCAGCACAGAGATTCTTAAGTGGACTAGAGGAGCTATAATATCCATTTTTTTTCCTAAAAGATTGGAGGATTTTTGGTAGCACTTAGGACCATAATGAACTTTGCTTACAACTGAATGACAGATACTTATTTTTTTTTCCTATGAACTATGCTATTTAAAAATGTGACAATCACTCCAAGCGATAATGAACTTAGCTCTTTGGCATGGAGTCCCATTTCTCTCAGGTCCTCTGTCTCAGATGTAATTCTATTTAACGAGATTACTTACATAAATAATTATTTATTTATACATGAATGTTCAAAAGGAAACTTTGAATTGTCCTGTTGCATGGTTAGCTAGCTACTGCTCTCCCCAAGTCTTGAACAGGCTAAGTTTTACAAAACAGAAATAGTTTACCTATGATATATTCATAACAATTAAATAATTTAACAACAAGGATCACCCCAGAACAAATATCACCATTTGACAAGACTCTACCACTGCAATGTACATGGGTTGACAACTCTAAGGCAGTAGGTGTGCTGGTACTGCCTGAATTTGTATTATTGAGATACTTCACCCAGATGCTGGAACATATACTACTCTCCCTGTGCCTTCTCAATGGATAATGGAAAATGGTAAGCGACTCCAGGGATCATTCAAAGCATTACAATTTGTCTCCCCTCTGCCCCTCAAATCTCAGGTGGTTTTGTTTCCCTTCTCTTCCCATGCTCTTTTTGTAGGAAATGGAGGGGAAAGTGACCTTATTCTTGAAATTTTACTTTTTAAGCAAGACAGAGCAATATTAAAACATGTTCTATCACAAATGTGGTTTAAGACTTGTAAATAAACCTAGAACTTACTATTCTGTAAACTTCAAAACAAATGAAGATTGACTTCTTAAACAACAGAACAGGCTTCACTTTACAGTAATATGAAATCCTCCTAGCAAGAGGCAAGCAAAAAATATGCGCTATCCTACATACCAACTAGAAATAAGTACAAAGCAAAGACTTCACAATGAAACGGAACAGAAAAAAGGTTTAATTCACAGTTAAGAACACTGCCTTTACTATGCTTAGCATCTTTGGATATTTGATGCAATAATTTGCAGCTACGAAATGCAAACTTTCACAGGCACAGACGACAAACACAACCCATTTCAATGCTTTGTACTTTGAAGAGAAGCCAACTAAACAGATGAGCCATATTTAAATAAAGATAATCTCACCTATTTCTCTGTTAAGAATCTTTTCTTCTCTGTTACCTACTGGTTCAATGACTTTTAGAAAAGGCTGAAATAGTCGCAGGTCACAAAGTCTCCGTGTTTCATCAAAAAATTCTTCTCTTTCTGCTTCTTGTGTAACACTTACAAAAATGTAAGAAGATTCATCTTGAAGGAGCTGATAGAGAGGGTATTTTCTTGCTTCTTTAAAGAGTTCATGTTTAATAGTTAGTAAGGTGGCCTCACGGAGGCATTCTAGAGTCACTATCATTCCATTCGGGAGAAGACATTCCACAAGGATTCTTGGTGGCATCAAATGGATGCCCCATAGTTCACCAGATGATGGTCGCGGAGGCATTTTTAAGTCTTTAGATAATTTTGCACTGAAAGCTTTTCAAGCAGTGTTTCATACAATTAAACCTAAGTAAAAATGAGAAATTTAAATATTCATTTAAAATACAAATATCACAAATAATTTCAGATAAACCTGTTCAAACACTGCTTATAATTGTAATTAATATTCATGACTAATAAAAACAAAAGACTTGATAAAATTTAATGCTTAAGGAACTTGGGATTTGGTGCAAATATCTTCGTTAAACAACAACAAAAAAACCCCCGTTAACAGCAGAATCAAATTAGTGTGAGGAAAAAGTTCCAATACATATATGGTCTTAAGAAAAAAGATTAATTTTTTTACCTGAAGTTTATAATTTATGATTAGAACACTTAACTAGCATGGGGGAATAAAAATATGTAATACTCAAATTTATAACAGCAGTTTTTAAGCAAATCTCAAATCCAGTTCTTCACATTTTAATTCAACAAGAGAAACTTTTATTATTACTTGGATGAGGTACAAACCATCAGCTTTGCTCAGTTTAGCCAAACCAATGCTTCAATTTATTATTTCTTTAAAAAAACCCAACCTTTTTATCATCCTAAACCTCTTAAGCATTCAAACATCACTAACAGAACAGTTTTAAGTACTTGTAAAAACCCTCTAAACCTGATTTTAAGAATCCACGTACAAACAAAACTCATCCTTCACTTTTTTATATCGGTATAAGCTACTTACACCAGCAACAAACCCTTTTACCCATGAATGAGACAGAACTAAGCTACATTAACATTTCGTAGTTGGGCTTGTTTTATTTAGGAACAATTCCCTGTCCAAATTTCCTCTGGCAGCTGCCTGAACATCTTTGCCAAGCTAAAGGAAAGGAGAGGAAGAGGTGTCTGACCTAGCAGTGCTGCCCTACGCCAGCTTAGAGCAGGTACAAGAAACACGTTATCTGGAAAGAGCAGAGATATTTTCTAGCCCAGTGGCCACAAACAGATGCCAAACCAAGAGCTGAACTATACAGGCATGCAGCAATATTTCATCAATAAACTCTCCTAATCACTAACTACTTTTAATTTCCTAAACCAGAGGCAATATTTATGTATCTGTAAAAGAAATTCATCAAGGTTTGCACTTAATTTTACAGAGATCCATCAAGTCCTCCCCACTACTACTTTTCCATAATAGCTGTATATTTAGTCATCCTCTGCCCAAAAGTAATTCTGTATTTTTATTAATCCTTGTCACCTCTGTATCTCTTTCACTTTTACCATGCCCCTTTTGCAGTATAAAGGGGAACAACTGTATCTGCACACCACATGCAAGGTCCAAAGAAAGCATACATTTACATAGTGACATAGTATTTTCTATTACTTTCCTACTAAGTTCCTTTTCTGTTATTAAGCAGCAAGGCATCTCCACTCAACTACATACCACAGACCTAAGATCTCACTGCAGAATATGTTACCACAAAGTCCATCATCCATTATGAAAATCTCAACTAATATACCACTTACACTTAGCCCATAATTTCACTAACTTCAGCATGGACAATATAAGAGGGTAACATCAACAGTCCATCATCCATCTTCTATCAACCAATTGTCCTGAAAGCACAGGGCTAGGATAACTACCAGACTACTATTTTAAAGCCATTCTTAGTCACCTTTTAAGTCAAGAACTGTCTTAAGATTGCTACTCTATCTTAGTTTCTTTTTTAATAAAAGAGGCACAAACCCAAATCCACAGCTTCACATCTCTGTCGGCTTTCTGAAAGCTCTCACTGTGGAAAAGCAACAAATCACAGAATGTTAGGGGTTGGAAGGGACTTCTAGAGATCAGAGTCCAACCTCCCCGCCAAGGGAGGATCACCTCGGGCATGCCGCACAGGAATGCACCCAGGCGGGTACTGAAAATCTCCAGAGAAGGAGATTCCACAACCTCCCCGGGCAGCCTGTTCCAGTGCTCTGTCACCCTCACAGTAAAAAAAGTTTCTCCTCGTGTTGAGCATAGAAGGTTCCACCTCAAGTTTATACCTGTTATTCATTGTCCTATTACTGGGAACTATAAAAGAAAAGAGATTGGCTCCAAAAAAAAAAGTGCCATTGTAGATTTAGAAAAATGCTAGATGTAGAAAAATGCTTTTCCTCTAGCACCTCATGCATATTTAGAGGAGCTTTGCAACTGATTTATTTTTTAAAAAAGAGCTTAAAGAAGCAATTTTATATTCCTCGCTATTGTAACAGTCTCAGCGAGCAAATGCTGAAATGGAAAAGTTCTAAATACACTCACAGTGTATTTAAAGAGCCAAACTTGGAAAGCTCACCAATTACAAAACACTACAAACTAATCCAAGGAACACCCTTTAGAGTAATTTGGAGAATTTTAAATTACAGATAACTATCCTCAGTTTACAGATAAAAAGAAATACGCAGCAGGTTAAATAATGTCTTTTTGATCAGGCAAAGCATGAACAATACTCCCTCTCCATACCAGTGTATCACATGCTTATTTACATTTCTTAATTAAAGACACAGGCAGAAACAGCAATGTTAAAGCATATACCAGCATAAAAAACCCAACTAAACCCAAGAACATGCATTGTAAGGACTTTTCTGTCCACACATACAATGATAATATAGATGGGGCACAGTCAAATTAGTTATTCACAAAGCAGACTGAGTTTATAGCAGCAGTCTTTCCAGTTCAGTTCCATAATGCTGCTGAAGCTCCTCTGAACTGAGGATTGTCAGAGCCCATACACTCCCTGCCCAGGGTGCATGCTCATTTTTCATCATGCTGGCACTAGTGCTCCCTGAGCCAGCTCGTTACAGGCTCAGATGGATTAAAGTGGCAGGAAACTATTATAAATTCTTCCTCTCTTGGGTTAGCTTCTGATATTTTAGCTGCCTTGAGATGACTATGGAGTCAGATGGACACCGGGGTCTACACAGGGATGTGGGTATAACTGCAGCAGTGCCAAGCTAGCTCAGCTTCAAGAATGGTTGTTCCTTCCACTGCAAGTTCCCCCCCACCCCCAATAATTGCTAACAAAGAAATAGAGGCAGAGCTGCGGAACATAAACACATACAAAATCCTTTTAAATGAGCATTTTCTCAAAATAAATGTCAACCATGGCTTTTTAAAAATTTCAAACATTAAACGACAACTCAATGCCATTTCCTTAAAGATTTACTAACTACAAAAGGGACACCCCAAAATCTACACTCTTTTTAGAGCAACTGCACCAAAATGGCAGCTTTTGTGTTAAACTGGGATACAGACACGTGCTGGAATGGTGCACGTAGTCTATGTACACGTTCATTTACTTGCACATGTAAGCACGCCTCCAGGGTTTGGATTTGGAAAGCAAAAATGTAAACAGAAACAGTTTGGAAGTATAGTTGGCAGCTTGTGTTTCTCTGTACACTTTCAAGTCTAGAAGGCTGCCTGGAATAAATGGAACCAATTGTGTTCTTTGATAGTAAAAGGACTACAGTTTTAAGAGAACTCTAGGGAGATGTTCTTTAAATCCAACAGAAGGTACATGCAAACACTTCAAATGAACACTACATCACACCTGCAATCCCTGACCTTCCAAAAACACCTTAAACTTTTTTCCCCTGCCAAAAGCTCTTGGATACCACAGATGGTCAAAGGTGAAACTCAAAGACACCCACTGATGAAATTACATTCTTTTCAAGTCGTTACCACCTTCCTGAACCATTCAGCACAATCTCTCTCCATCACTAACGTTCCTGAGCACCCGACCTAAGCTTCAAATTTTGAAACTCCACTCAAAAATTATAAATCTACATGGAGGAAGAGAGAGGGAAGTTAAAAAAACCATACTTCCTACTTGCTTCTAGGTACACTTAGCACTTTATGTTAATTTATATAATTATTTTCTTCTAGAACTCAGCTCTAGTGTGACACAGCTGATATAGACCCTTATTTAGAGTAAGAGATTCCATGACAGTTTTATCACCTCACTGAGTTATGCAGAACTACAGCAGCATGTTTGACTCAATTTCATTCTGCTGAATATTTTAAATTACAGCCTACAATTATTTTCTAATGCCTTCTTGATGACATACAAATATGTTAACTCCCAAAAGGTTTACATGAGACCATCACTAAGTACGCTGCCACTTCTTCTGAAAAGAATTCCTTCCTCTTGAGGAAGAGAGCTTAGTGAAGGAGAAATTTAGTCAAGAACTGTGCTGCAGGAGAATTAATATTGGTTTCTAACATTAGTACTCAAAGTAGTACTTTCTGTGTTCATAATTCAAGCAAACTGACTCAAGTTAACGTGTCTCAAGCTTAAAAAACCCCTATATTTTCCCCTAAAGTTATCAGAGGCTACTGCAGCTGTTTTCACCACACTTTCACACATAAAAGCCTTGTACATCTATAGCTCAGCAGGACACTCTGGCAGTGTTTTTTCCACTGTGTTTTTGTAATTTTGCCAGAAGAATCTCAAACTGGAGTGTCACTGATCTAAATTTTATGTTTTGCTAAAAAGAAAGGACTGATACCCTTCAGTACAGATGGGATTTACATTACAAAAACAAGGAAACAAGAAATTACTTTTCCTAAGCTCTTTATCAGAAAGCATGGAGAATCCTTCCTTGCTGTCAGAACACTCATCTTTACAGATTATCTGTTTCCAGATGAGATGAAGTAAATTGTTTTTCACTGTCTAGAGATGACTCACAAACATGCCAGCAATTCCACATAGCTATCCGTATTTATCAATTAAGATATATATATTAAAACCCCACCACAGTTAGTTGGTAATTTACAAAACAGGGGAAAAAAAAGCCGTATCTGTGGAAAGAAATCCAGCAAGCACAGAAGGAAGCAAGAAGCACAAGCGTACTTTGCTGCAATACCGTACTAAGTGCAAAAACTATGCTATGCTTATGCAAAGAGATAAACATTCCAGTGACAGAACTGAGTAATTTTGCATTGCTATAAACATCAGCTAGTGTTTCAAAATCAATTCAAAAGGATAGACTAAACACTCAATACAATTTTATCACTCCATACTTGCAAATAAATTAGTCATTCAGTAAACTACTACACTTCAATTACATTGCTTTCATAGACAGGATGTAGCAATGTTTTGTAGTAACCTGCAGTATCTTTAATATAAAAGAGATGCAAATTAGGAGATGCATTTAGATTTCATTTCCTTCCCAGGTAAGAGATTCCTTTAGACTCTTAGCATTGCCTTAAGAAACAGTCTTCTATTCATTAAACAAGGCAGCTACGTTTATAGATTCCAATTTACTGCACATTTGTGTGTAGGTTATATGACTTTCTTGATTTTGTATTAAACTCACAGAAGTATTAGGGTATGTCCCTAAATAAGCATTTTAAAACTAATTCCTGGGACAAGAGTAGCACTTTTCAGAATGCAAGATTATTTCAAACTTTCTAAAGACCACAATCTTCTATTCTCATTTTCAGATGCATCAGACACTTCAAAACTCACCATGAAAAAAAAAAAAAAACCCAAACAAACCAACCGGGCAGAGTTGCCTGTCTAAGTTTGCTGCTGTCCAAACCTGCTGTGTGGTGACAGTATTGCCCCAGACGAGATATTTTCGGTATCATCTTTTTGTTCTTCCTGCTTCCCAAGCTGGCATTTTTCCAAAATCCAGGAAGACTGGTACAAAGATGTCTGAAGTTGTCCTCTGTGAAAATTATTACCCACAGATTTAAACAGTAGAAATACTGCTTTTCGGATAGAAAGCAGGAGATTGATGTATTGCAGTTATGTCTTATTTCTTACGTATTGCTTCCACCCTTATTTCACAGAAAAGGCACAGATACACAGAATTCCTTATCTGATCACGAACAGCAGCTCAAGAGAAACAAACAAGCAGAAAGACTTAACACTGTCAAAAACACATCTTAGTATTTAGTTTCCTTCTGAAACGAGTATTTCCAAACACTACTAATTTGATTTGTAGTTACCTATTTCTTCCCCCTTGAAAAAAACCCACAAAAACATAAACAAACCTTAAACAACAGCAAAACCCAAACCAAACCAACACACACACACAAAAACAAGGCAAAGGTCCTCAGCACTGTGTTGTCTAGATAGAGCTAATTAAAACCGTAACGTTACTGGTAGCATCTATAGAATTATAATACAGCAGAAACACGTGATCATTCTTTCCTGTGAATGTAAAATCTCACTGGAAATTCGTGAAAAGAAGTTTCAGTTTAATCGGATATAAGAACACGGGCTGACTACGTTTCAAAGCTGTTTTCTTTAAAGTTATCTTACATGCAGTTGGTTAAGTATTTTGTTGGTTTTGTCTGTTTTAGAATACAATATTCTTGGGTTCTGATTGTAGTGACTTTTAGGTACCCTGAATAAAATTCACGGTCATGTTTGTTTTGGTTTCCCCCCCCCGCCTCAGGATGACAACTCACTATAAAGTATTGCCCAAGAAGTAACATGTATGTTATCTGTTATTGAAAAAATACAGGATCAATCAGCTGAAACAAAAACAAGATGAAAAGTTTAAAGTTTTACTGTTACTGGAGTATTTATTTTTTCTCCAAGCAAACCAAAAGATCTTTGTAAATACTCATTTTCAAATCCCCTCACTCGCCTTCCCCCATCCCTGCAGACATATTGTTTATAGCTTCATTTGCTATCTGGGGACCATGAAAATAGGATCAGAAGAAAGAAACATCTGCAAGTTGCTGGTGACCTCTACAACTCCCACTACGATTGTTCTTTTTCCCTAGGGATACCATGACATACGAAGAGCAGAATGTCTTGTCCTAGAACATTTTCTTCCAGTTAAAGGCAGAATTTTTTTCCCTTTGTTAAACAAAGGAAAGCCTGGAATTAAATATTCTTTTTTAGTCTGAAATCATTCAGTAATTCCATGGCCAGCTTCACTTCAAAGTAAAGGATTCTGTTATTTATAGAAGACTAGTAGTCATAAAGAACAACCAAAAAATTAAAATACAACGTATCTTCTCTTTACATTTCACGTATCTGCTTACTCGTGTCAAAGATTAGCTTGGCTCACTGGGTAGCAGGATGAGAATTACTCTCCTGTCTGGCTCTGTTCTGCTTGGAGCTGTTCCTCCACAGCTAGAGGTGCATTCTGAAGATCAGTGAGCAGCACTCAAATTCTTTAAGTTCAGCAAGAAAATCAGAGCAACGTGCCATTTTGTACCAAGAGAAGTACGGCTATCTCTGGTTACATATTTTTCTCTAATACTTCATATGGGTGACAAACACTTTTTTTGTGAATGTCAGAAAGAATACGAAGTAAAAGCACACCACAAACCATATTCTGCTCCTTCCTACAAATACTAAGGGTTTCAATGTCAGTTTTCACATGCAGAAATGTTCTGCTTTTGGAAATTAGTGCAAGATGATGTAAGCAAAAGATTACTCTAGAATATCAATAATGAAATTGAATTAGATAGGTAAAAAATGCTGAAAATACATATATATATATAAAACTCCACCTTAAATAATGTCGTTTACTTTTCACTCCCTTTTTTTTTTTCCCCATCCTCCCACCTTCCTGGGATAATTGGAACCCAGACAGTAAACAGGATCTTTAAAAACAGGAAGCACTGGCACACAGACAAGAACAAGGAGACAGAGCAGAGTAAATCCAGGTGTTCTGTGCTCTGGTCTAGTCTGAATCTTCACCTAACTTGAGCAGCTCTTGTAGCAGAACTGCAAGTCAGATCCTGGGCCTTTCCTGGTGCTGATCACCCCCAGGCACGTCATTGGCTTTTTTAGAAGTAACTCACTCTGCCGCAGCAAGATGAACCTCCAGCTGTACTGAAAAAGAGGAAAGATTTCCTCTCCTCATGTCCACACCTAGAAGGGCAGGAAAAAAACCTGCAATAAACCACTGGATATTGCAGTCCTCACACTGCTACACTTGTCTCTCTACCACAAGCAACAGCATCAAGAGGGTTTAATCTACAATGTTCACCTGGCCAGCTCCTCTGGATAGAAGGCATAGAGACAAGCGTGTTTGTGAGAAAATCTGACTGAAATTAGGTCCACTTCTATTTATTAATTTACATCCAACTTTACTCAAAAGATCTAGTCAGTGAGCCCTTTCTTTCCTAAGCAGCAGCTGAAAAAGACCTCAAACCCAGACTGATTTACAGCATATTGTGTACTTCCCACGTAACATTTCTTAGAATGGAGTCTGACAGCAACTTTAAATAAAGATAAAAGCTTTGGAGTGGCAGTGGACAGCAGTATTTTTGCAACTTGACAGGTTTTTATTATTAAGCATAGAGCAGTGAACTGAAAGACACAAATGTCTGTTCCATAATCCAAGTATAAATCATCAATTCTATCTTAACTCACTTCTGTAGCCAAACAGCATTTACAGTAGTATGAATTTAGTCTCATGGACTTACTGAAATCCATTAGCAAAAGTCATTATCTTTTATTTACTGGCAAGCAGAGGATGGGATGCAACTTCACTTTTGACAGAGCATTTGTAAGGAACCACATGCCTCAAAAAAACTTGGAATTAAGTTTGGTTTTTGTTTTGTTTAAACCCCTAAACTGAAAAAACCAAACCACTACATTCTCCACTGAGGTATTTCTTAACTCTCTTTTAAAAACCATTTGTTAAGAGAGGGAAGTTTGTGGCAGAGTTAACTAAAAGGCACAGCCACTGTAATGAATAATTTCAATTCTGCAGCTAAATACTCTTGTCCTATGAAGAGCTGAAGTGTTCCTTGCAAACCCTGCTCTGTAGTATCTGCCTACTACTACACAAGCTATAATCACAATACCACAGCTTTTCAAGAGTCAGAAATAACAAAGTACTACTCCTTAGTAGACTTGTTCGTGATTCAGTCAATGGTGATTAAATAGATATTTATTTAGCAGTAGAAGATAACCCTGCTGAAAGATAAGCACAGATACATTTTCCATAAAGTATTATCCACAGACCTTTATTTACCCCAGCAGCAGGCAGAGACCATCCTGCCTACCCCCCACACTAAACGCTCGAGTGGCACAGTGGGATACTATCCAGCTGCAAAGCAGTAGCACTACTACAAACCCGTATCAGACCTCACCTCCCTAAAGGTCACAGACCACTTAAGTGTACTGCACCTAAGCACATCAGAAACTGGTCTTTCAATGCTAAAGAATACTATTGACTGAATTACTGATTTTGTAAGCAGATTTGACTGCTTCATGGAAAATACAAAGAACCCCAAGTTTCTCCGAAACCTTAAAGAGTGTAGGTTTACTCTGTTTCTAGCTGTTGACTCTGGTTTAGCAGGACTTGTCTACATTTACAGGTTGAATGCCAAAGCAGCCATGGCTTGAGACAGTAAATTTGCATTTGCATTCATGAAGTGCAAACAAACATGATTCACTGTGACTATGTATGTCATTAGGTCTCGCACGCTTCAGCCTGAAGTATAAAAGCAGTTACAGTAAACTGTGACAAATGGTTCTTCAGCACATTTAATCAAATGTTTATCACTTCTGTACATAGCCATTAGAAGCATCTGCTTTGCAAACTCTGTGTCATGCAAACACAAAAGCATGATATCAAGCGTGAGGCTACGGAGACATTTTGTTGTTAGTGTATCTTTTTTCCTATACTTGAAGCTATTACCCAAATTGTTTCTCTAATGAGGTCAAGGTACCAGCAATTTGCGTTTACAGCATCTGAAAAAATTGGGTAGTATTTGCCTAAATAGATAGTGTTTGCAATTAACATGAACTTTCCAAATAAGAAAGTGACATAAGCTCAAAGGTATTTAAACAGTGAATATCAGCAACATCTCTACAATAGTTTTAAGGTTTCTCAAACCTTAAAAGTGGCTTTCCAAGCTTTTTCCAGCTTGGAAAGCCACTTTTATATCTAGATGAAACACTCTTGAGACTAAAGCACATGCTGCCTTACTACTCCATTCAGAGCTCTGCAAGAGGGATACATTAAAAAGAAAGCCCTTAATTTAAACAAAGCCAAAAGTACACTGGCAGTAGTTGGTCACTGCTATTAAGGGAACTTTACACATCTGGACAAACAAGGAAGTATTTTTAATACATGGCTCTTTGGAAACATTTTGTTAGTGTTTTTGTATGTGTGTATGCTGAAAATCAACTGAAAGCAGTTTTCAGCCTGATAAAGTTTAAGCCTGAGATAGAACAGAAGACCATGTTTTTTATTTAATTTCAACCCATAAAAAGCACCAATTAGGAAAGGGTGACTATATTGTAAATCATTTGTTATGGCGTTTAAATAAATAACCTGCTTGCAGACCAGGACAGCAAGACATTTTAAGTTATAATAACGGTTACACTTCTCATATCCCCTTGCAGTTGCGCTGGATTGCAAAGTACTTTGACAACACATTTAAGAAGAGTTTCCAGGGTCAGGAATAGGTTTTGCTATCCTTTTCTTTGTATATCAACTCTGTTGTTTCATTGCTCTTTGGCTTCTGTTTTCATCCTTTATCTCCTGGTGGTAGTTATGCCATCTTCCCCTACACATCAAAACATTCCAAGTTGGAGATAGCTAAGATCAAGGGAGCGCTGCTGAGCAGTGATAACATCAATGCTTTAGACCCCATTTCAGAGCAAGTTGAAGAGGAAGACAAGGTATTAGAATTTAACTAACTGCAACCCTGGTAAGCTGTTAAACATAAGAAACAGTTAAACTTTACCTTCTCAAAAATGTTAAAATCAACCTGAAGTACTTTCTTTTAGCCAATAACCACCTATCAAAAAATTCACGTAACTGGTTAAGTTTATCATCTGCAACGACAGTGCTTCAATTTCACGTATTATATTCACATATTATATATTAATTGCTTTCCTCCCACCATTGGAGACTGCCTCGATAAACTGGTAAATTTAACAGGTTGTTCAATCTCCACATAAACTTTTCAATTTTACTACTGTCACTTTCACTTTTATAATTGTCGTAACATTTCCTGATTATTCTGCTAAAAGTTGGGAACATAAATATAAAAATGAAGAATAAATGATGTATTTTATAATCTAAGCAGTTTGATGACCACAGCAAGCATATTTTGGAGTACTTGGACTGGAAGCTTTAACTTCCCTTTTCCCAAAGGGAGACAGCCCTATCTAGAAACTTCTCCTTATGTTAGCAGTACTGACTTTAATCTCTTGAGCTATACCTGTAGTCAAGAGTCAAGTTAGTGTTTTCCAGCTTTAATGAAAAGTAACTTAATGGCACAAGCACTGAAGGTGGATAATAACGTAACTCATTACACAAAGCGTATTTGTTGAGTTTGAGAAAGAAACTATTCACGTCCACTCTGGCTTGGAAAGCCACTCTTCACTCTGTGCTCATTCTTACTTTTTTTTTTTTGTGCCTGTATTTTCAAGTGCTCTGTGTTTAGTTTCCCTACATCTTTGCAGAGAGCGGTCTCCTCAGTTTTCTAGCAAGTAACGTCACAGCTCCAAGCCACAGAAAAATTTGTTCTATGACATTTGGATCACAGAATAGGCAGGTATTTCTGTTTATGGCTGATTAGTCCCCAGTGACATGCTGAATCTGGAATATTTCCTTTTCAGTAACACTCAAGTTTTCTTGCATTTTGAGGATGTTCAAGAACTTGTTTGATTGTTGACTGCTAATAGCTAAAAGAATGAGTAAGGTTTCAATGAGGAATAATTTTTTCCTCACAGATTTAGAGTCCTCTGCAAGGATACACAGCTAAACAACTGACAGTTTTAAGACCTTTCCAATACAACAAATGCAATCTCAGCAGAAAATCCATGTTTCTGGAAGGACCACGACCCAAGCTAACAGCAAGAGTTAAAACCCAAGAACAGTCTTGGAACATATTAGGCAACAGTCATTCATCACCATTAACTGCCGCATTAAGTACTGGCAAACGACTAATTAGTATGGAAATAACAAAACCAGTAAGTCTCAGTGACAGATAAGTTTTTTTGACATGCTGTACAGTCTAGGAGGCAACCTGCCAGTTCCTTTTCTGTTTAGACTTTGAGAGAAAACACCCAAGGGATGTTTCTCCACATTTCGTTGCTCTAGAAGAGGGTCATCCTGTAGGGCCAATAACATGACTTAACCATCTCAGAGTTTTAGGGAGCTTTACGCTAAGTGTTAGTCAATTCAGTAAGAATCCTGTATTTGAGAAATATGCTTTGTGGTTCACAATCCTAAGAAGCTACATCTGCAAGCATTTCTTTAGTCAGAAGCCGTAAGCAAAACTGCCAAAGTTTTCCTACATAAAAATCCATGAAGATTAATTTAATTTAAGGAAATATGTTAATGGGTAGACCAAAAAACCACCCCTCCAAAACAGTAAAAAAAAAAAACCCCACACCACAACACAATCTCTTTGAGTTATATCTATCTTACTGGTATAAAGCAACAGGGCATGAAACAAGGGATCAATGAACCTTTACGTTCTGTTCAATGCAACTATTCTTAACCTAGATTGAAGTGGCCATTTACTTCTGATGCAAGCTAGCAATGTGCCAGAGATGGGAAAGCTTCACCAGTACTCCCTCATCCTCTCCCATTTCACAAAGGTAAGCTGGTTTCTTTGAATTTCACTGTCATATTTCTAGACTTCAGGTATTTCAGCATAGTTTTTCAAAACCAAAACTATAAATATTCCTAGCGGGTGTACTCGATCAATTATGCCTGCTAAGTGCTCTTATTCCTGCTCGCTTGGCTTTAAGAAAAGAACCCTTTAAACAGAGAAAAAGTGATACATCTAATGTCCCTCACTTTTCTTGTTTGAAATACACAGGCTTCGTTAGACTACCTTTCATAAAGTCTGCATCCAGAATTAACAGGAAAAATGTTATTGCAGAATTTAAGTTTCAATCCATGCACGCTATTTAAAATAAAACAACATACTAGCTGCAAAGCCATTAAGTACTGCTTAGACTGAGAAGACAGACACGGAATTGCATACACTGTACTCGGTCTGTCGCATTTCCCTTTGACCACAAGGTACCTTCCAAGATTTATAAAAATGCTCCCCACGCCACCTTCCCTGCGCCAAGTTTAATTCCATCTACCCCCCCAGTTTGGCTTGTGTTTGGGTTGGGTGGTTGTTGTTTTTGTTTGTCAGGCTTTTTGGTGGTGTTTTTGTTTTGTAAGTTAATATTTCAAAGTGCTGGAGGAAACAAAAGAAAAAAAAAAAACCAAACCCAAAAAAAACACCAACCCCCCCCCACAAAAAACCCCCAACAAACAAACAAACACACCACCAAAAACCCACCACCACAAAACCCCCACAAAACAAACAACCAAAACCCACAGTTAATACTTCAGAGCATTGTTTCTGGTTCATTTAACACTTTGTGAACCATTCATAAATAGATTTATAGAATAAATTCAGTTGCAAGGAACCTCTGGAGGTTATCTGGACCAACCCTGTACTCTAAACAATTCACATATGTTTGGTGTCCAAATAAACATCAAGAGAAACAAATCTATTTTCTCTCTCCACTGCTCATATTTGGATTAGGATACTACAAAGAGAAACTTTTAACAGAATTCTTTGCCATGACACATTCAACATAAAGGGCAAACGAAAATTCCCATCCAGTTTTAGTGTAAATATTTTTGTGGCCTCTTCTAGCCATAGCTACAATTTCAGACAGGCATCATCACTTGGGAGCAGCTGAATGTCTGGCTTTTTAAAAGGATGACACAAAACTCCCGTAAGCATGGAATGCAAAAGATGCAGCAAGAGGCTGCAAAGACCCAACAAACCCTACTTTAGCTTACACTACAAGCCACGAGTCTGTTCCTTCAGTTAGCCGAAGCACAAACTCACATTCTTTCCTTAATGCTCCTGCTACAACTCAATCGCACACCAAAAAATATACACAACTCCTCAACTGGAAGATTTACTGGATCGCACACACTTTTCAGTAATTACAAAACAGTAAGTAAAGTAGCAAAACTTAGTTCTTTAACAGTATTTTAAGACTAACTGTAAAGACTAATTTTGCAGTATTACTCCTGCTTCAGTTATACATCAGAAAAATCAGTTTCCTCATCAGTATCAAAGTTAAAAAAAAAAAAATAGAAATCTTAGCTCACCCAAACCCAACGTAGTTGAGTACCTTAATGAAAATTAAGGTTTGCAATGCAAACCTACATATGATATCTCTCTACAAGATGCTAGCATTTCTTGCCTGATTTGGAATTAATGCAACATCATCCCAGTTTCCTTTCCCCCCAAACAGGCAAGAACAGCAATAGCAGCACTCTTCTATTTGGAAGAGACCAAGCAAGGTGTTCAGCCATCTGAATATTCCTGGTACCCAAAGACTCTGCAGCAGAAGTCTAGGCGGCTACCTAATTAAGTGACTTTTTGTGTACAAAATTTAAGAAAGCAGTGTTTGCAGACTAAATGTCAGCCTTAGGCTTCTTATCTAGCAGCTTACAGATAATTTTACCTCTGAAAGAAATTAAAATTATGATGAACATCAAAGTCGTTCAAATCGTATTACACACGACCAAGGCATTAAATAAATAAATAAATAACGCACACTGAACATTTGGATCTGAGTGAGGAACAATTGTGATCAGGAAGTCTATTCTTTATGCAACAATCCATTTTAAAGGTGTGACTTTCTTCTAATAACTGGAAGCCTCTTACGATATACTTGTTCTTGTGCTATAGCATGATGGCAAAGCATTCAACCCTTCCTTGCTATAGAAATTCCTATTCTAAAGCTTCCACCAACTTAAAAAAAGGAAGTTATCCAGGAAGTATCATCCCCCATTTGCTTCCAGAAGCAGGAATAGTTAACCGTTTCTCTGTCAATCAGGCTAAGTATTGAACTGGTTTATGATGTCCAATAAAGCACAATCGATTTTTAAACAGCTCAGCTACATCACCTTTCCCCAGAAAATACTCAGGATAATAAAAAAATAAAATACAAAAACACCCCCACAAAACATCTCAGTGTCATTATACAAGCACGTAAACTGCAGTAAGAAGCAAAACAAATTTGCAGTTACCACAGAACAACAACTTGAAGCTGAACAACTGAAACACCTTGGCATGGATTTGTAGGCTGAGCTGAAGTGTCCTTTGAAAAAACTCTTAACGCTGTCACCAGGTTGCTAAGAATGGCATCAAGTTAACATCTAGGAAATGCTGGGCATCTGCTCCAGTCAAAATTTCAACTGCAGCGCTGAAGTTGCCACATTTATCATCTTAATGAAAAAGCAGAATCTCATGGATGACATAAACAATTGTGAGGTTTCATAAATTCCTCTGTAAATACTACAAGCTCGGTCGACAGATGGTTTGTCTACATGATGACACTAGCTAAAATATGCTTCCATATAACTCATCACTCTGGAAAAGTTTGCCAGTGTTATTGCTAGAGAATAAAGTCATTTATTGTGCAGCTTTAAGTTCACACGGGACTTTAATTCAGAACAGCATATCCAGTCAGTTCCCCACAGCAGAGAAACCATTAAGTCCCATCATCCTGAGTACCAGAATATTCCTAGGAACTAACGTTGTTTGCACACAACAAGAGGTGGACTTTGACACTGCATTATAGAGTTACAGCATGGAAGCAACAAGTATGAGAACATCTCTGTAAATTCATTGTGAGGTGGGAGAAATTAAAGAATGACTCAGATCATTACCTCAAACAAAACTTAAGTCCATATTGTCTGCTTTTAAACATGCACTTTCCTTGTGCTTGTTCTGAATATGCACTGTTTATAGAGCAACCTCTATTAAATGAAATTTTTAAATTCAACATGAAGAGTCATAGAAGAAAAAAAAAAATAGAGAGATATAACAGTAACAGCAGCAGAATTAATAGATCAGCTACCTTAATAGCTTCAGGAATACTGAAAACAGCAACAAAACACCCAAAGAAAAACAAACATACAGTTTATAGTAGTTTGGTCGAAGCTTCATCAACATTCAGTCTACCAGAAAATACGCAAATACGAATAATAGAGAGCATTTTTTGTTTTACATGAATAAAAATCTCTGGCTAGTAAGAAATTAGAAAGTTTTTACAGGTAGAATAGATGCAACACTGCTGCTGGAAGTCAACCGAAATAGCTGCCTTTCGGGATGGGAGGGTGGGGGGGAAAGTCGCACTCAAAAGCAACAAGCCGCTACGTTTCCCTCTCCTGGGTCAGGTCCCTACAAGGGAAGGCCCCCAGATACAGATTTGGCGGAGAAAGGCCTTACAGCTTTCCCAGCTGATGAAAACCCTACCGCAGCGCTCCTCCAGGAGGACGCTCCCTCTCTAGAGTCCCCCCTCTAGGCCCCCGAGGGTCCGCGCTCCCCACTCGACCGCCGAAGACAATCGAGACGCCCCACAGCCTACAAGATGCGGCGCTCCCCTCCGCCACCATCCGGCCAGAGGGCCGGGAAGCGCCCAACCACCGCCGCAGAGCGC
>JAAGNO010023997.1:0-13677 GCA_033439905.1 Ceryle rudis
ATTATAGTTTCCCATTTTCTGCAGTTTCAGATGTAATTCTTTGAGCAATGAGATATGGTTTACTATCTGTCTTATTAGAAAAATCTAACTAGCTCACTACACTAGCTTGCTACAGTAACTGTGCCTAGTTCCATTTTTTTTTAGGTGGTTTAAATTGAACTTGCACACTCTGCTCAATTCTTCAAATCTGAGAATAAATACCTGTGCAATTGTTCTGAGATACACATATATAAACACTTAGTAGATGCAGTGGACTCAAGCACTGTCAGCAAAGATACAATTTCCAAATGATATAGCTGCCAAAACCAGATAAAACTCCGTTTTGGAGAGTGGGATGGGATAGCCCCCTTTAAAGGTCCATAACTACTGGATGCTTTCTCATGGAAAGAGCAAAAAATATTTCTTATAGTGGAGTCCTCAAATGTCAAGACACCTGCCAAAGCTATGATAGCACCCTCAAATTTTAAGACATCTTTTCAAGCTATGATAGAATTTTAATGTCTTTAAAATGGCTCTGATAATCTTTTTTAAAGATGGACAAAACACATTTTTCCTCTAACTATGTAGTGGATTGGTTCATTAAATGGAAACATACCTGTTGAGAGTATCTGCCAGAAATACTCTTGTGGAAATATACCCACAAAATCTAATTCTCAAGCAACATTAATACTGGGATTGCCTTTAGACTGGTCACTAGAAACAAATTCAATTCCAAATAACAATGAAAAATTCCAATTTTCAATTAAGGCTGCTTATAATATGTCGCTAAAGCAGGTCATTTGTAAAATCTAAACACAAGCAACAGGTGGAAAAGAAAAAAAGTATTGGTGTCTCTAACTCAGAATTTCTGCTAAATCTGTGACCTTTGAAGTCTTCAATTACTAGAACCTGAATTTTCACCTCTGAATTTCTTTACTGAGCTTACTTAAGAACTTATAGCAATCCCTCAGCTAAAGGTCACAGTGTTGTGTGGTGTTATCTGGGGTTTTATTATTTCCTCGTAAACTATGACATTTATAAAATGTCAGCATCTGAGGAAATCAGGCCTATATGAACATGGAAGAAGAATGGAAAAAAAACCCAACCTGCTTACTTTGGCAATTCCATCAGTGGTGGTTCAGAGTTATAAATGTAATCACAACAAATAATACAGCATTCTCTATTGTTTACGAGTATTAGTAATTGTCATCCTGCATAGACATGCATGTTAATACCCCTAGGAATACAAATGAAGTCATATCATACTTTGTTTAGAGTGATTGTGTCACACTCAGTGACTACAGAAATCTCTTTCTTGTCAGAACTAACAATAAATTTGATTCCTTAATTTTTCTGTTCTGAATTCTAAACTAATTCACAGTTGGGCAACTCATTTAGGTACCAGAGTTCAGAGAAAAGTAGATCTTTCCCATAGTCAGACAACCCAAAGATTATCTGGGGGAAAATGAAGGGCAGTCGTAATGACAGTAAGAAAACAGAAGGTAGTATATTAGACAAAAAAAGAGAGAGCAGAGGAGCAAGAGTGAGCAACATCTGTGGGCAAACTGCTTTTTCTTACTTCCTGTTGTCACCTCCTTTCTCTTGCTGCTGTGTCACCCTGCTGCCCTTTCAGGCTTGACTGCCCATTGACCCTCCATCTGAAAGGACAAATTATGTTTCTGTAAAGTGGAAGAAAATGCTAGTGTTTTCTAATCGCTATGCACAGGTGTTCAGTGATGGCACGCTGCGATACCAGTGACATATTGGGCATTTGAGACCAAATCCACCTGTATAAAGCAAAGGAAATCAGCTGTCTTCAATTCTGTTTGGTTGGTTTAATTTATAGTGAGATTGGGATCAGCTCAGTCAGCTAAACTGTAATGGTTTTTCCAACTTTGCTATGGCTAATTTGCAATAATCCTTGATTCTGAGTCCCCTAACACCTGATAAATACTTGCTGAAATCAGACTGATACAGTATGCAGAGGCAAAGAGCATCTCTATTTTTCCTCTTAATTTTTAAAATCAGTGTTTAATTACTGCAGGGAGTCACTTCAGGAAAGGAATAGCAGTTGTTATATCCGTACTCCTCGTCTTTAGATTCTAGATATATGTACTGGCTCCATACCAGGGGCAAGGCAGGAGGATAAAAGATTTTGGTTAGGAACGAGACAGAGATATTAAGGGGAAACCCTTGACAAGAAGTCCAGTTGGCATGGGGGCTTCTGTTGGACTGGGGAACAGATCTTCAGCATGACAGTGGCCCAGTTCTCATAAATATGAGAGTCAAATGATCAAGGAATTAATAGTTGTAGTTTTAACCAAAAAAGCCTAGGTGTGCAATACATTTTCAAACAAGACTTCTGCTTAATTCACAGTATTCTTTTGTCACGTAGAATTGGAGTAACCTCACTGTAATAACATAGGCTTATCTTCTTGTAAGGGTTTTGCTAACTGATTGCTACTCACATTCCAAGAATTGCTGCTGGTATAAGACTTGCTCCTTCTTTCCCTTTTTTTCTTACATTTTGGTTGTAGCATTTTTTTTTAACATTACAGGACTTAATGATACGTGTACAGAACGTTAAACAACAACCAGTGCACATGAACTGCCCCTTATAAAAGCATACTCCAATGAGTGTTAAATGCATTATAAGCAGGAACTACCCACAGGGAATTTGAGTGGGTCCTGATGAAAACTATATAGCTGCTGCAGTGGACATACTGTGAGGAACCACCTACTGCACTGGGGAGGATGCCCAGCGAGGACACCCACCAGAGGACCCTATCACTTTCTCCTTCCTTTGTGCAACTCAACTGTATATGTATGTCCCTAAGTTAATATCCTCTGAATTTCTTTTTCTCATGAAGATCCAGAGGAAAGTATAAGAATCAAACCATGTTGTCTCAAACTCTTCCATCATTATCCTATTTAAATGAAGCTTGGCTTTTTACTGCATCAGTGTGAGTTGTTGCCAAAACTATGCAGACAGGTGTTATTAATTTGAAATGTTTAGAAAAATAAATGGTATGGCTAAGAGAAGTTTATTTACAAACAACTGATGAACGAACCAAAGGAAAGTAATTTTGTTTGCTATGAACTGTAGCAAAACAAAAAGAAATGTACAGTCACAGCATATGTCAATCTCTATCTAAGGCTTTTCAGAACTGGCACTTTCAACTGTTGAAATGCTGAATGGGAGTTCGAAAGTGTCACAAACTAATTCAGATGTTCTTGAGTTGCTTCTCGTACAAACGTACTTGTTGGCGTGGAGTGTATGTGATTTAAGTCCATAGCATGCTAGTAGCAGTGCTGGTTTTACCTTCAAGAGGTAAAATAGGCTATTTAAATAAATTGCATGTCATTATAAAGTCCACTAGAAATAAAGGTTTAGAAAAATAAAAGCTTCATGGCCTCACAAAGAAAGAAATTAATTAATATCAGTTCTGTGCCTCTAGCTGTACAGCTCCTTCATCTGTCAGCACTTTTTCATCTGTGTCCGGTTCTTGCTCCTGCTGCTTCACCTGTGAGCTGAATACTCAAGCACATTCTTCTAGTGTTGCATGACTGTATCCTGCTGCAACAGCAGGAGTTTACTGAAATCTATTTGTCCAGCTTCTTAAAAAAAATGCAAATAATTTTTAGCAGCTCCCACGCTGTCAGGTTTCACTGAAATAATTCACTCTTTCTTTGATTCACCTCAAAGCTGCTGAAATCTGATAGAAAAAATTACCCCAGATAAACACAATGTCATAGAAAGACCTAGAAATGTCAATAAAATTAGATTGCAGTAATAACAATAAACTCTTCGGGAGTATAAGCTATTTTATGGGCAGAGGCATTTTTCTGAAGATAAGGAACTTGTCCTAAGTAGTGTGAAGAAGATGAAAGTCAATATAAAGAAACCTGAAGACTTGATGCATATTCAGTTGTGTGACTTAATGATTATCAGAATGTGAGGCACAAAGTCATATACTTGTATAAAGATCTCAGAAATTCATGAGAATCCTGAATCTTTTGACTGAAGAGAATGAGCTAACCTAAGGGGAGGAAAGAAATTAAAAAATCTTTTAAAAAAAGATCTACTGAGTGTTTTGTGTATTTGTAAGCTTTTGGGGTTTTTTAAGAGATCTTAAATAATCTAACTATTTGTAAATGGGTATATTCTAGAAATTGCAGGGAAATACAGAAGAAAGAGGCCTTCAGTGATCATCAGGGGAATTCCTGTGCCCTAAACCAGGCTAACGCTCCTGACTGAAGTTTGTCTAATTTGTTCTTAAAGCTCCTCAGTGATGGCAGCTTCAAAGATTCTTGTGTAAATCTTGCTTAATGCTTCAGGTGTTCTCCCTTTTATTGTACAAAAACCCCTAAGATACGTTCTAATTCTTGTGGGTTTTGTTTTCTTATTAGTTTTTCTGCTAGCTCCCATACTTCTAGTTAAGATTTTGGCATGAGAGAAAAGTGAAATACTGCTCAGCTGAGTGGTTGCATTAGGATGAAGCTAAGATGATGAAGCATAGAGTTTTTATAAGCTAAGATGCAGCTTTACAATGAAAATAAGACTTTGGAAAAGGTAGTAATAGTTGTCAGTCACCTGAACACTTTCAGTCAGACTCACTTTCTTCCATAACATTAGGAGCATGATATGATATAAGAAAATGAAAACTGAAGTTTGGCTTTGGAGATTCTGAAAAAAAAAAGGGGGGGGGGCATATATGAAATGTTTTCTGAATTAGTTCTCACTGTTCTATTCTGAACCTTCTGCACAGTCCTGAACTACCCAACCCCCTACCCCAGTAACAGTTTAGGAATATTTCTTGGCTGATTTTCATTAAGGATGCAAACATTCATCTACCTGTTTGCTTCTTGTTTTCCAGGTTGGGAATTAAATCAACCTGTCTGCCTTACATCTACCGAGTACTGTCATCACAAGTTCAAAAGAGATACAGAGGCAGCCAGTCCTGGTCAAGGTAGTCATGGACTTGAATTCTCTTTCTCTCCTGTCTCATCGTTCTTTGTAGCTTAGCCAAACCTGTGCTTCTGCTCTTTGGGCATAGTCTCTGTGACCACAGACTTTAGAAAACTGTTTTCAACCTCTTCCTTGCCTGTTATATCATTTATTATTATAGTATCAATGTAATTATATTTTTTTGTATTATTGATATATTTGTATTCTTGGTATATAACATGTATTATATTAATTCATATTATTATTGATAATTATTGTATTTGTATATTGATATTAACGTATATCATGCATATTACCTCAAATATGCATGAATTTGGTGTCTTTTTTTTTTTCCAAACTTCTGGTAAAGACAAAGAGAGTGCTTTTTTGGGATAGAGAAATCCCTCTTATTATTTCTTAGCTGTAACCCCATGCTGACCTCCTGCAAACTTAAGCCTGTAAAGAGCAAATAACAGCCTAACACTGTCCACTGTGTCCATGACAGGGGAAAAGTAAACAGCCGGGACAAAACTTCAAACTCTATTGTGAATTCTGTTAAAATCATTTTAGAACTTGCGATCCTTCTGCCCTTAGATGTTCAGAGAGGGATGATACATAGTGCTGATAAGAGGTGTATTCCATTAAGCTGTAGTGATTCTAGCTTTCATGCATCATTTGACAGAGAAAATGAGCATTTGCAGAAGTAATAGCTAATGTAAAGTGTATTAGGTTACAATGCAGCAAGACAGGTAGGAAATAAATTTGGAATTATGCTATAGAGGGGCTTGTACGTTTTATTGTGTGTCTACAAGAGAGATCTTTTGGGGTTATTTTTTCCATATCAAATTTTAAAAATGCTAAGACCACTGCTTCTGGAACAGGATGTATCCTCTTACTAGAGGTTAGGATTTCAATTTTAAATATACTCATACAAGTCATAAAGTTTAAATTGAAATTGGAAGAAGAGAAGGAAAGCTGTAAGCAGAAGCATGGGGAAAATAAAATGGTAGTTGACTCAAATAATACTTTTACTAGTTCTATATCCTACCTAATATCTTCAGACTTACACACATACACAACCTTAATGCTTAAGTAATGCTCGTGTGACATTTTTTCAGGGCTATTTCAAGAGTTTGTTGAGCTAGTTCTCACACTGCTTGCTCAAGTTTGCTCTGAAGAGTGATTTTTTTCACCATACGTTTCTGCTTGTGAGAGGATGGGAGTGAAGCATTGCAAACATCAAGACAGTGCATGCAATTTTAATTAATGCCTTTGATATCCAAGAAAAGATTAGCAACAGCTTAATAATGTTTTGCACAGTGAGCTGTGAAAAGGACTTGCAGTGACAAAATATATTACATCCTATTAAAATACACAAGCTTTTTGGATACATCCTAAGCACTGAGGTGATAGATATTTCAGTCCTTCTGGGTTTTAATGCATCCATAATTTGGTGGCACTTGTAAGCAATAAACTGAATTGTCTATCAGAAGAACCATTTACTATTATTTACAAAAAAAAAGGGACTAAATAACTTCTGTAAAGAAAGAAGGTGACTATGGCAAGTTCTATATTGAAGGAAAGCATAAGTACTATTTTAAGTTGTGAGCTTAGCATAGCTGTGCATAAGAAGCTGGTTTTCATTTTAGCAATATGATTGTCTCACACGCTTCAGAGACAAGATACAAAGAAAAAGAGGGCCAAAACCTGCATTCCTTTATACCATGCCCTTAGAGGAAATTTAGCTTAACAGGATTTCACGAATTGGACTCAGTTACATTTACCAGTGCTGACAGTTTCCTGGAAACCTTATCAGCTTTCAAAATGTGTTTCACCTGTCCCAGTAAATGATCAAAACCTTCTAAATCTATCTTTTTTTTTTCCCATGTTCAGCCCTACTAAGTGTGTGTGTGTAGTGTTTTGGTAGCTGCTGTGTGAAACCCAGGTTAATTTCACTGATCAGTTTGTTTTGGAGGGAAAAGATCTTCTCTACATCTATAGAGATGGCACCAAACAGACAAATTAAGGTACTCTCCTAAATGCACAGGAGAAGTGAATAACTAGCTTGTAAAAATCATATGCTTCTTTCATCAAAATTTAGAATTAGAAATTTTCAATTGATTCCTATTTTTCCATATATAAAACAATAGACTACTTTATTACTTCCATAAGATTTTATTTATATCAATCTTAACCATAAAGAATAAATGTGGTTATATTAGAACGTTATTGTACGCTTTTCAAAGATCTAGGTCCTTTAGAATGACCTGCTTATCTTTCAACTTAGCACATGCAGGTGTTGTTTCAGATCTTAATTCTCTACCCCCTTTCCTACTAACACCATACGATGTATCTCAGATAGGAATGCAAAGTCTGAAAATATGTCTCTGCTTCCAAACCACAAAAAAAAATTTGCAAATGGTCACAGAATTCTAGCATTGGAGCCTTTTGTTCATGCTTCTATTTTTAGAATACCTCATCATATGAGGTAAGCAGAGAATGGTGTGGGGTTTTATTTCCCTTGGAAACTTTTAATCACGAGTGAAACACGCAACAAAATACTACTCTGCAAACTGGTAAAGCCCATATGCAGTATTAACAAATTTTGCTTTCCACTGTTTTTGCTGCTGAGCGTAGCTTCTCTTTTGCTGCCACATATATGCTGCTTATGAAAAAAAGAACTATGACAGTTCCAAGCTATGTTTTATTTATATATGGTAGACTTGTAGTAGTATTCTGAAGTGCAAATCTGAATTATAAATCCAAGAGGTATAACAGCTATAGGTGTGCTAGCAAATGGAAGAACATTAGAACTCAGTGAAAAACAATGTGCATATCTAAATGCTTCTTTCTGTACTTATATTGATTCCCATTTGACAAGGAAATACCAGTTTAACTTTCTGTTTGGAAGACCAGTAGTTTTAGTGGTTGATGTCATCTGATCACTTGTTTTTTCTGTTTATTGTCTTCAGGATAAAGGATTTTGTTTTAGGAGGCTGTGTTGCTATTTATCTTGACTTCACAGGTTCTTTCTGGTTTTGTAGCACTAAAGCGTATCTGCTTCAGAAGCATAGAAACCAAGATAATCAGAGAGTATGGGAACAAAATATATCATTCAAAAAGGCTGTATCATTCAAAAAGTCTGTATCATTCAAAAAGGCTGTATCATTCAAAAGTCAAATCTGACTTCTAGATACCAGAGAGATTTTTGCAGTTATATGTCTTGTGTTTGAGATAAATGTGGTTTAAACCCTCTTTGTTCACTAACAATGTGAACTGTCCTTTTGTAAGCAAGTTCACATAATTCTCATTATGTGAATTCCACTCCAGCCAAAAGGATCTCATGGTGTAGGCAGTGTACTAGGAACATAGTTCCATTGCAGATACTATGGCCTAACAGGTATATTATCCTTCATTTCAAAATCCAGTCTCAAAGGTGATCAGAGATGAAAAATATCTCATTATTTTAGGTACACTGTCCTGTGCACCATGTCTTAATAAAGGTTTGATCTATTTACCGTTATATCCACACAGATGAGAACACTGCACTTTCTTTAAGCTTTGTAGAAGTGATTTTGAAAATCTGGTTTTCCAACTCAGTAAGGAAGTAAATCTTAATATGAATCAAAAATAATTATTACATCATTTTGATGTGATCAGCTCAGTCATCATAACCCATTGTTTAATATAGAAGACACATAAATATTTCTTGGCTCAATTTATGAATAAATTTATTATGAACTGACTAACTTTATTGGTAAATATTCTAAACATCAAGAGCAGAACAAGAAAGCAGTTTTAAAGTACTACAAAACTATGTATTGAAAAGACTACACAATACATTCTAAGTCCTCTCAGAATTCATTTTCCCACAAGGCTATTTTTTTAAAGATTGCTGACATAAAAGTGATGTTTGTTTAGGTGCTAGATTAAAATTACTTTTTCTCTTAAGAACCATAGAACATGTCTTATTTTACTACAGTGAAATGTCTTAACTCTGATCTGTGTTAGGGAATAATGATTTGGCTGTCACAGCCAATAAGAATGCAAATTTAGGTGGTGGAAACCAGACAGTTTTCCAATAAAGCCTGAATGGGAACTACCAGCTAGTTTTATGAAGACTTATAAAGCATGGTTTTTATGAGGACTTTGTAGCATGAGATGGGGATTGGCCAGTGAAGAAAGTGAAAATACTCATATTCCATTGCAAGGCCTTCCTGTTGTTATTAGTGACATTACACTACCATCTAGAGGCCCATCTGGAATTACTAGGCATACAGAAATGTTCGGCTTGGAACTAGTTATATATAACCACCAATACAACTTCTAGAGCATTTCAACCAAGCTTTTCATACAAATGAAAAATGTTCACTATTCTGTTCAACCTCAATATTGGCACAAGTGCCAGAAAAGCAATTCCTGTTTATCATTCAGTCCATTATGCTTACCTGGGTTTCAGTGCATGTTTGGACTGAAGTTTTTAGCCTGATAGAGAATTTAAGAAACCTTAGTGTGAAATCTTGTTTCCACTTAAAATATAAAGTTAAAATAGAAGAAAATATTCCTTCCCAGAATTCCTCAAATCGCCTTAGAGGGTATTTTGGCTTTAAGAATCACTGTAAGAAGGTGCTGCTTTGAAGTAGCCTTTGTGTACCAAAATTTTGCCTTTTTAGGTGCATTTTTCTGGAAGTTCTTAAGGCTTGACAGTGCAACTGCTTGAGTAGCCTATGACGGCTTGCTGAATATCTTCAAAAGGAATCCTTCTTGACTGTCAGGGCTGAGAGTAAATTCCTGGGGATCTAGCAGAAAGCTGGAGTTTGACAGGGTGTAGATAGATATTCTTCCTCAGGAAAGTAAATGTGCTTTTTAAATTTTATGTAACACTGCAATTCATGATGTTCATCTTTGTTCATCTTATTATTTTAGAATTGAAATATGATGTAGTGTTTTTGAAACAATTGTGCCAGAGGACCAACACCCTCGCATCTGGATTTGCAGATGCCTTTGGCTAAGTTAGATGATGAGCAGTAAGTAGATCACTATGCTGGTATGTCTTTGGAATTGTCTAAAACCAACTATTTAATCTGTGTGCAATTCATGGCACAGTTTCCTAGGAAAGATATAATTATTTATATAGGCAAACTTTTCTTAACAAGCCCTAAAGGAAGGTGACCTTTTTGCACTTTTAAGGGGGTTTATCTGTAAAGGTTTAGAAAAGAACCATAAACCTGAAAATCTAGGTTGTATAACCTGTGCCTGGATCAGACGGCTCCTGCTCAGCAATCCTGGGAACCCCAGCGCTGTAGAGACCAACATAACCTTGATCTCCTTGAAATGCAATGTGGTTTTAGACAGTGAAACTGTTTTACCAAATACAACAGAACATGGAAGAATAAAGGAAAATTAAGGTGAAATTCAGATGTATACAGTTAGAACCACAAATCTAACTTCAATCTTCCCCTACAGCAACTGAAAAATCCACTGGCGTCTGTGTTTTAACTGTGAATATTTCTCAAGGCTCTGGCAGTGCCTTTGGACATGCTCACACAGTAACTGTCTGGGAAAAGCGGACAGCTTCTGTCCATCTCACCCATAAACTCACCTTTAGGTCAGAATATTCAAATGAGGTAACATTTTGATTTCATCTTTTGAAGGTCGGTGAGTGTGCATTGCTCATGCCTGATGCATAATAGAGTGACATTAAAAGATATGGTAGCAACCACAGGAGATGAAGGTAGCACTGTCTCCAGGAGAAGAGAGAGTTGATTTGGTGTCTTTCCCAGCTTGGAAGGGGTTCCAGGTTATTTCTCTTCTGTTTTGACTCACTGTGGTGAATCCACGTAGGAAAGAGCATGAGACCCACACTGTTACATTAGTGAAGAAACTTTCCTGGTTTCCACAGTGAAGAAGTCCTTTGAATTACAACCAGTGACTGCTGAACAGAAATGCTGAAGGCTTTCCATATGCATGTCCCCCTATGGCTACAGAACAAGGAGCAACTGTTCTAGCAAATAATGAAGCTTTATAAATGTCATTTTTATCCAAATGATATTATACAAGTTCATAATTAACCACGAGAAGAGGGGAAAAAAGACTTGAATGTTCTGCAGCTTTTACAGGAATCGACATAAGGCATTAGGAGACACTAATCCTGAAGACTAGTTGTTTATAAACTGCCCACACATAAACACCCATAATTAAACTTATCTTAATTTTTGTTCTAATTGATATAAGTAACTCATTGTCCGTTATTTTAATTATAAAATAGCCAAACATCTCTAACATAAATTAGTATTCTAATTTACCCTAATTCCTATATAAAAATGAACATGTACTAAAGTTAATAAAAACATATGTAGCTTTGGTTCTTGTGCCTATGATAAATTTAGTTTAAGAATCCAGACACAAATGCCACAGACAAGAGAAATATAAATTCATAAAATAAAATTGTAACCTTAGGTGTTGTTTCTAACCTGTGTCTAAGCTACTTTTTTTGCATATTTTCCTGAAATGTTTAAGAAAACAATTGTATATAAAATGTCTGTCTAATTCATCCACTTCTAAGTGGAGGATCAATGGAGCAAGTACATTCTGCAAATGGCTCCCATTAGGCTACAGCTAGCATCAACTGTTTTAAAACTTAATATCCTTCTGCTGATTCCAGATTTTGAAATTAATTCCTCATACTCCATTCGCCTATCTTCATGTCTTGTTATATATGCTAGTATATACAGATAACAGTTGAGGTGGTTGTGTGTAGTGAGATAATACCCTTGCAGACACCCAGCTTCCCTGATGTTAAAATAGTATATTTAAATTAGTAAATAAATCTGGATAGAAGGCTCTGTATGAGGTATAGTTTTTAGATAAAGTTCTAGCACCAGTTCCACTTATGCAAAAAAAAAAGGTGTTTGGTTTTTTTTAATACTCAGAAACTATTGGGAATTGTGTTTGGCACCTTCTGTTTGGACTGTCTGTTGAAGACCCAGCCACTTGATGAAAAGGTAATCATGGGGAAACAGTTTTAGGTCAAGCAAAGATATGGGACAAAGACTACTACCTGCTGCCATCAAACTGATGACTAACATTTCTCCCTAGCTGCCTGACCTGAAATACGTTGCTGGTCCTAGACGGCGTGTAATTTTCATCATCGTCACGAGATGGCATCATTGCAAAAGCCTGCCCGTCAAGTAACCTAGAAAAACTA
The DNA here is from genome assembly GCA_033439905.1 of Ceryle rudis. Classification (NCBI taxonomy): domain Eukaryota; kingdom Metazoa; phylum Chordata; class Aves; order Coraciiformes; family Cerylidae; genus Ceryle; species Ceryle rudis. The sequence continues at coordinate 12,135 of JAAGNO010023997.1, forward strand.
TTTTATATATCGGAAAATTTTATCTAGTTTGACATTGCTTAGACATCTAGGAGTGTTTACAGGTTTAATAGAATCGACTTTGTTTACACGAAATAATGCACTTATCTTTAATGTGTCAAATATTCGGTGATGTTGTGTATAAATAAGAAATAATCAATAGGGTGGTTAGTGCTCTGTCTACAGTCGCAACAGCTGACAGGTTTCTTAAGGCTGTATTGCAGGCTGATGATCTTAAGAAACCTGATCACACAGGTTTCTTAAGCCAAATGCAGAAAAGAGCCTAAGTGACTATAATGGAAACTACAACATTTCCATAATCCATGTGGGGGAAAAAAAAAAAAAAAAAAAAAGCTTTCTGAAGATAATTACTGCTTAATCAGAAATAAGAGGAAACTATGGTCACATTTTTGGCTAAGCAGCCAAGCATCTACTGACAAGGTGTGTGTTGCTGTTGTTAGTGAGTGGGGCAGAATCACTGGATAAAGAGCTGTGAAGTGGATGAAAATACCATGAGGGTATTATATAAATTTCTGAGAGAATACCTTGCAGTGATATCTTATAAAAATAGAATTCTACATTGACCAAGGCTTCACAAGGCACTTGGAATTATAGGCACTGTAATGAGGAATTAACTAGGTGGTTTGGAAGGTTATAGGGTGTAAATTATCTAAGTACAGGTTAGAAAAGTACAAGCACACATTTGCAATTAATTATTTGGTTAAAACTGATATTGTTTTGTAGAAACTTGTGGTCTAGAAGTGCTCCTAAGGTCTCTCTTTGTTCAGTTTTCTATGGTTATCTTTACACAAACAGCTCGATACACTCTCATATTCAGCCTCTTTGCCCTAACTAGATGAATAAATACATTCTCTTTGCATCTGCCAAAGAACCTAAAACTACTGAGGCTGTCTTCCTTCAAAACTACTGCTCTGCAGTGCTCAGCATTTTTGCTGGTGAGAAGCTGTTGTTTTCCTTTCCGCTAAAATGGCATTTTCTGAGGGACACCAGGAAACTGGGATCTTCCAGCATGATCACTGCAGGTATGAATTGATTTTCTCCTATCTGCATATTGTTAATGATTGCTGAGAATATGTTTTAATTAAAAAACAAACAAACAACAACAACAAAAAAAAACCACCCCAAAACCAGACATAATAAGGAATAGAAGGATATACATAATATGTAAATAAACCTTATAGCTCTCTGGTTTAATTGCTGGATGTGATGTAGGAAGAAAACAAGGTTTAACACCTGTGGAAACTTTCATTCTTATTCACAGAGAGTTTGTTGGCTGGCCTTTGATGTTACTGCTTTTCCCTTTCCCTCAGTGATAATATTGTAGCTGAACTGGCACACTGTTACATCTTCATCTCTCATCTCTTCACTATGAAAGTTCTTTCTGGAAGGAGACTTTAAAAGTCAGGAACTGTTTTTTATGTTTGTGGTGGTTGGTGGACTTTTGGTTTGTTGTTTTTTGGTTTGGTTTTGGTTTGGTTTTTTTTTAGTAAGGTGATATTCTAATTTAAGGCACAAATGAAATATC
>JAAGNO010023998.1:0-14442 GCA_033439905.1 Ceryle rudis
CGCGACCCGCTTCAGAGGCGGCAGATGCGGAGCCCGTGGTTCACCTCTTTGACCTCTCTCAGTGCTGGAGGATACGGTGGAGGAACGCGTCATTAGTGAGGAGTACAAGATCTGGAAGAAAAACACCCCCTTCTTATACGACCTGGTGATGACACATGCATTGGAATGGCCCAGCCTCACCGTGCAGTGGTTGCCTGATGTCACCAGGTAAGAGAAGGGAAGAGAAGCCTGGAAGGTGCCAGGAAGGCACAGGGCTCAGCTGCTGATTGGCTTAGTTAGCAAAGCGGGAGCTGAGGCTGTGTGCAATTAATTGCGTGTTCCACTGCTCGTTCTCTCTCTGTTAACTATGTCTGCTAAGTAACTTGAGGTTAAAAACCGTGCAAGATGAGAATAATTTGGGTTAGACTCAGCTTTGTGAGCTTGTAACACTGTACTCTGCTTACAATTTTAAAACCCCTTTGGATGTACAGAAGCTTTGGGGAAAGCAGTAACATTGTAATACTTTACAGAAATCTAGCTTAGCCTAGCAAAAGCTGTTGTGAGGAGAGAAAACTTTCTCAACCTATTGATAACATAAGAGACCTAACACTCTTCTGTAGATAATTCTTATCACAGGAATCTATGTACTAGCTTTTTCTTCAAGACTTTTTCCTCATACGAACCATTCAATAGAAGCTATAGTATCTGATTTTTTGTTGTTTTTAAGTCTGAAATTAGTTAAGAGGATATTGTTCTAAGACTGGTGTTTCACATCCTGGTTCTGGCTCGCTGTTGAACTTGCATATTTAATTTCCCCATTCTTCTGCCTTCTCCTGAAACCTGTGGTCTCACTGATTAATTTCTTAAATAACTTTGAAGATGAGGTAGGTTCAGTTCACATGCTAGCTGCTGTAGAACTGACGCTGTCCTGGTAACCACTCAGGGCTCCACAGAGGTAGGGGACAAAGATTGGGTCCCTCCTGTTGTCAGCTGGATACAGCTAGGTTTTAAAATAGCTTATGTGTAAAGTTCATGCCATAATCAGAGAATGGTCACTTTTCTCTTTAAAATTCCACCTTAGACGTGCAATGTCTTACTTGGTGGTTAGATCATCGCTTAGTTTTGTATACCGCAGTGTTTGGGGAAGGTGCTGAGAGATGTCAGCTAACTGGTCGTGGCATGGAAAGAATGAAGTGGGGATGTGAGGGTGTGGAGCCCTTATGAGGAACACTTGTGCTTGCCTCATATTTTGCAGATTGACTTAATATTCAGTTTAAAACGTGGTATTTCCAATTATCCAGTGTCAAAATATGTAAGCCGTTTAAGGCAAGGACTGTCTCTTTGTATGACACCTGACATGATGGGACACCTGTTCCTGATGCAAGTAAGTGTGTGTGCATTGTGTATGTTTTGTGTATGTTTTGTTTTCTGTTCAGAGATAAATGGCACTGTCTATCCAGCCTTTCACTTATTCCTACATGTTGCATTTAATCACCAGCAGAGAAATTTCATTCTAGCTCACTAGGATTTGTGACACATTTAAAAATGAACTTGTGAAATAAAATAATAACTGGTAAAAGGATCTAAGAGAAGTAACTAAAATAGGTTGCTGCTTGTCCTCTTTTGTATTTTATGGAAGAAGGTAGTGTTGTTTTCTAAATCAGTGCTGTGCGACTACGTGGGGGAATGAAAGACAGAAGTAGGTATTAACAACACCTTTGCTGTGCAAATGATAGCTATCCCTTTCAAGCCTAGTGGCAATGTCTGCTGACTTGGAGTTTTCATTCAGGCCTTGCTGGTTGCATCTTAGACTTGCTTATGCCAACCTAGTCTGCAACTTCGTTGCACAAGTCTCTTGTGACAAAGGAGAGCATCTCTTACGCAGGTCTCTTCTATAGCTCACTGAAGAAGCTTGGACCTTCAGTGTTATCGATGCTAACAGAATTCTGGAACTGAGCACTTAATTTTATTCCATGCATTTATTATTCTAAACAGGCCAGAAGGAAAGGATTATGCTCTACACTGGCTGGTTTTGGGAACGCACACGTCTGACGAACAGAACCACCTGGTTGTTGCCAGAGTTCAGATTCCCAATGATGATCAGTTTGATGCTTCTCAGTGTGACAGTGAGAAAGGAGGTGGGCAGTGCATGCACTCTTAAAATTATGTTTTAGATGTAGCATTGTGTTCTATCTAATGGCATTCTAACTTGCTGTTACATGCTAAAGCTGACTTATACTTACCAGTTCACACTACTTCTAGGTCATTAATAGTAACTAAAAAGAGTGATCTTCTTATTTCAGAATAATTTAGGTAACATTAGAATAGACAGTCCCTACTGGCATTTCTACCAGCTTTGTCAGTTGTGGTGAAAAACGATATCCATCTAACTCAAATACAAACTCTTTCAGAGCTTTAGTTTCTATCTCTGAGGATTGAAAATACCTGCTGTTAATACCGTTGTGCCCCCTGATTCTAGTCTTTCATAATCTTTATTGTATTATGGCAAGATTCTTACCACTGCTTTTTCGTGTAGAGTAGATGCATGAAATGCTGTTCGACCTGTTTAAAATAGTTGATGTGATAAGCTGACCTTTTTCTGATAAATGCAGAGTTTGGAGGCTTTGGATCTGTGACCGGCAAAATTGAAACGGAGATTAAAATAAACCATGAAGGTGAAGTAAACCGTGCCCGTTACATGCCGCAGAATCCCTGCATTATTGCTACAAAAACACCGTCTGCTGATGTGTTGGTATTTGACTACACTAAACATCCCTCAAAGCCGGGTAGGTTGGATTCCTTGAAGGTTTTAAGCAAAATGCATCTTGTCATTGAACAATGTTAAACTTGTATTTAACTGCAATTAGAAGTGATGGGCTCTAAAATTCAAATAAGAAGGCCCATATCTTCAATGACTTTAACTGCCTGGTTATGCTCAATATCATAAGCAAATCTCCACAGAAGCAGCATTTGCTTGTGAGCCTGATGTATGAAATACCATTATTGCAATGGAAACAAAGTTTTTGGGTGATAACGATGCTCTCATGGATTGATGTGCAAAGTGAAGCTAAATGGAAGGAATTTCTTCTTTCAGACCCAAATGGAGAGTGTAATCCTGACCTTAGATTAAGAGGGCACCAGAAAGAAGGCTATGGTTTATCATGGAACTCAAATTTGAGTGGACATCTTCTCAGTGCATCAGATGATCATGTAAAAACCACATATTTTCCCCTATTTAAAAAAAAAAAAAACCCCACAACCAAACCACCCCCCCCTAATTTATGGTGTAATAAATAATGAGAGGAAAAAATGGGTAAGTGTAGCTGTATATTATGTGGGGAAGCTCTCATGTATTGATTGTAATTGTATTTCTAAAGGCTTTAAGTTGACTTTAGGCTGTAATCAACAACCAGTTCTTTGTAACATTCTCAGTGAAGTGAGAACAGATTGTTTACATAGTTGTCTGCTGGAAGAAATGGTTGTTGTATAACAACCCTTGAAATTGGCTTGGGTCTGAGGCCATAAATTAATAAGACCCTTAAAGATCAGTTGGACTAGTAGTAGCTAACAAATTTCTGTGTGGGCTTTAAAAGTGAAACATGAGCTACTGAAATAGGGGTGCTTTTTGTAAATTGCTTTTGTGACCTTATAAATAATACTTGTGCCTTGAATTTGAAGAACACTTATCAAGAACTCAGCTGGATTCTAACTTATGGCATGTTAAGTGTTCCTTCTCCTGAAACAGTTCTTTGTTTCTGAACAGGAGCATCATCTCTCTATATGTAGAATGTGGGGTGTCTTGTGTTTTTCTTTGTTTGTTTCTTAAGATAACGCTGTTGAAGTCCACATAACAATAGAACATGACTCTTATTTACAGACTGTGTGTTTATGGGATGTAAGTGCTGGACCAAAAGAAGGCAAAATTGTTGATGCAAAAGCAATCTTTACTGGACACTCGGCAGTAGTAGAAGATGTGGCATGGCATCTGCTCCATGAATCTCTGTTTGGATCTGTGGCTGATGATCAGAAGCTTATGATGTAAGTTGGAGTTGAACAGTTTCTGGTTAGTGCCCGCTGTGTGCTGTCAGTGAACCAATCCAGAGCATTTAGATTTATTTATTTATTTTTAATCCTAGAATGGTCTAATGTAGTTCTTCAGTGCAATCAGCTGTAGTGATGCATCAGAATTGCTGAAATCTGCGTGTAATTTAATGTGCTTACATCATTTGAAAATAAGATGCAGTTAATACATATATCAGCTTCCAGGTGCAACAGACAAAATCCTGAAAGGTTTTTCAGTAAAAGCTGTAGCTTTGGACTTAGGTTTAGTGATAACATAGTCTCTTAAACTATTGCGTAACACCGTGAAAAAGAACTTCTTGTGAAAATTTATGGTTGTTCACTTGTGCTGTCTCCTCCCTGCCCCTCTCTTTACCCCAAACTCATCGCTGCAACAGTTGGGACACAAGATCTAATACGACATCCAAGCCAAGTCATTCTGTTGATGCTCACACAGCTGAGGTCAATTGTCTGTCCTTCAATCCTTATAGTGAGTTCATTCTAGCAACTGGTTCTGCTGACAAGGTATTTACTGCTACATATTTTATAAGGGTTTTGGACGACAGTTCTGTAGCCATTATAGTAAAAATGCTTTCTTGTTACTTCTCCCAGACAGTGGCCCTATGGGATCTTCGAAATTTAAAATTGAAACTCCATTCTTTTGAGTCTCATAAAGATGAAATTTTTCAGGTGGGTAAACTTCATCAACCTGTAAAAAAAAAAAAAAATTGTAAGAGTACTGACTAGGACAAGAACATGTAAATTTTCCTTTTGGTGACCGACCATAATAAAGTCTGTTAAATGTTAAATAGTGAATTTTTGATCAGTAAATACCTGTACCACACATAGTTTCTTTCTACCCTTTCCTGCTTGACTCTGAAGCAAGTAGTCCACAGCTTACTGCTAAAAAGATACTGGGAGCTTGCACATACCCTCAGTAAGGTAGAATGTTTCTCTAAAATGTCTTGCTGTGCAGAGGACGTGGTTCAAATCTAATATTGTGAACTATGCCTGTTTAGGAGGTGCAAGTTACAGTGAATTTTAGACAATTAAATCTGCAACAGTGAAATCATGTTGGCAGTTCAATCTGAGAAACCTTAAGACTTTAAAGCACTCTGTTTGAGCCATGGGTCATACTTTTTGCTGGATGAAATTGACGTTTTGAGTCTAGTTGTTGGAAATTAGTGGCTAGGTGCTGTGGTGGTTATTCTGGACATGCTTTAGAAATCAGTATCTGTGCTCCAGCCAAGTTGTTTTCTTTCAATAGGTTCACTGGTCTCCTCATAACGAAACAATTATTGCTTCAAGTGGTACTGATCGTCGGCTTAATGTGTGGGATCTGAGGTGATGAGCATTTCCTTTCTTTCAGTATGTATGAACAGATAGTAAAAGAAAAAGACTGTAGTCTTTTTTTGGTAGACTTAATTTGTGCTCTTCTTTAGCCTGTCCTGCTTGCTTAACTCACACCTGGTCTTTTGCATTTGCAGTAGAAGCAACACAGTATGTGTGCAGCATTCTAGTGTCTCTTCTCTGTGAGGATTTCTTGCTAGTAGAATTATTTTGTTGTCCTTAGTAATAAGTGATTTCTGCCTCCGTGTGCTTCACAACTTAGTTTCTATTTCAGTAATGATAATGACAAACAATTGATGTTTGATACCTAAGGCTTATAGTTATTTCCCAGTGAGAAAAAACAATAGCAAAAGCAAATACTGGAAACAAAAGCTGGGAACTTGTAAGCTGGTAGGGGGTGCAATTTTCATTATTAATAAAACGTTTATCTACTTTCTTACAGTAAAATTGGAGAAGAGCAGTCTGCAGAAGATGCAGAAGATGGGCCTCCTGAACTACTGGTATGCTTTTGTTGAGTTTTCAGTCTGCTGACATGCTGTATGGCAATGTGATGTCTCATGACTGTGCTACTAAAACTCCAGCAGTTCTTAAATCTCTTCACCTCCCCAGTTCTCAGCTTTTAGCTCCAGCTTGCAGTAGGCTTCCTCTGTTCAGTTCTGAATGTAGTGACCTGGGCATGATTTACACATCTTTATTGTTGAATGCATTTACAGATTGGCCGTGTGCTTGTCAGTACTCTTTCATAACTAAACGTGTAAAGCCAAGGCCTGCGTTTATCTCACATTAATCCAGTTAGGTCTCGTACAGCTAAACTTATTAATAGAGAAAATACAAAGCCTTATGTTTAGTTTTGTTTTGTTTCTTCAGGAAATAAAGAATTAAAAATGCTTATAGTTTGGTTTCCCCATTTCCTGTGTAACTGTAAAGTGCTCATGTAATTAGATGAGGTAATGGATATAAGTTATGGCTGGATTTCACAGCCCAACATTGCGTGGGGTAGCACCATTTTGGGGGTGTCAGTTGTTGCTCTAGTAACATGAATTGTCGTATAAATGCCACCTCGGCAATTGCAGCCGTGTCCGTAAGCACTGAATGGAATATGCTGTTTCACACATGTACCTTCTTCATTTCTGTATCAATTTCTAGTAGCAAGGGGTTTGGTGGGTTTTTTTTTGTTTTTTTTTTTTGGTTTTTTTGTGTGTGTGTGTGTGTGGTCATCAGCATGATGAACTTAACTTCTGATTCTTAGGTTTTAACAGGCTTCTTTCCAGAGATGACATGGCTTACTGAAGCTTGTGTGGTGTTTTTCACAGTTTATTCATGGAGGACACACTGCCAAAATTTCAGACTTCAGTTGGAATCCTAATGAGCCCTGGGTAATCTGTTCTGTATCGGAGGACAACATAATGCAGATATGGCAAATGGTGAGTGTGACAACAGCTCTTGAGTTGCTCCGAAGCTTGTTGCATAAATGAAACTGAAATGGCTTATTCTTTTTAGGGCAGCTTGTGCCTTTAGTGACTGAAAGTAGTCTCTTTCCTGTACTTTTACACTGTTTGGTTGGAGAGTAAGACTTTGAAAAGAAAAGACAGACTAAACCTGAATAAATGCAACTGTTACCTAATTCTTGACTCCAAGTCTGAGATACTAATTAACATTAAGAATGAATGTGGTAGTTGCAAACTTATATCCAATGCCAACCAAGACCTAGTCTTCCTCCCCAGCAGGTTGACTGTGAAGCAAGACACTGTATTACTCATTAGTTGATACTATTTTACATTACAGGAATTTGATCAGTTATCTCATAAATGTGGAATAAAGTCACTTGGGGACAATTTAAATTAAGAAAACGTAACAGACATAAATGCGAGTCGCAGGTCAGGCTTTTGGATTTTAATAACTGTTCTTTAACTTGTTTTGTGTTATGAGCAAGGCTCAAATAAGTCCAACCAAAATGATCGTGGTAAGGCTAATAATGGTTAAGTGGCTAATGCTTATGCAGCTGAAATAAAACAATGTGAGAAGACAACTGCTGAAGTCTGTCACTGTGTGCAGATTCCTAAATTCCGCTGCCCTTTAAGGAAAGGCAGGGAGAGGGTCCCTTTAAGGAGGGGGTGATGACTGTGCCGCCTTGGTATTATAAAGGTTTTTTTTTTTTCCTACAGAAAGTGTAGAAAGTTGTTTAAAAACAATTGTGTCTACTACTTGTAATGTACTATTTTGTGTCCTTAGGCAGAAAACATTTACAATGATGAAGAACCAGATATAGCAGCAGCAGAACTGGAAGGTCAAGGAACGTAACTTTTCTTCCTTAAAGAAATGCTAAGTGTGACATAGTAATATAATTTGACTACTGTGTATGTTTTAAAAAAAAAAAAGCCCTTAAAAATACCAACACCCCTCCCCACCCCCAAACAAACAAACCAAGCACTGGGCAGCAGCACTATGTGAAAACAAGAATGTATCAGGCACAAAAAACTTGTATAGTCAAGCTGTCATGCAATACTTTTGGTTATTTGGGCACTTTGAGCTATTGTGTACTGTACAGCAATCAGCTTTATAGGAATTACTTAATACTTAGGTCTATATTTTTAAACAAATGTATGGTGTTCCTGTAAATAAACCAAATTCTCACTCTTCCAACACAGAAAGTGCACAAAAAGAAAAAGTTTTTATTAATATGTAAAGAGAGCTTTTCACTTTTACACAACACTTTTGGATTAGCTTTGCATAAATAAACTTTATTACATAAAGTATTTGGTGTTTTTAATGTTTAGAGACTGCAGAGTTGAGTTGTGGTTTTGGATGGGTTTAGTTTTGGGTTGTTTGGTTTTTGTGGTTTTTTTTTGGTTTGGTTTTGTTTGTTTGTTTGTTTTTGGAGTGGTGGTGGAAGCACTGTCTTTTAACCTGTTCTTGCCTTAGGTGCTAAGATGGCAGCATGGTCTCAGTGAACTGGTATCACTTGTGTTCAGTTAGAGCCCTCCTGTGGCTTTTTTTGATTAAAATGATGTGAAGTAATCAGGCAGGCATCTAAAATACATTAATACCTGAACAAAGATGAGGCAGACATACAGATTGCTGCTAAACCTCTGGCTGAATGAAAAGCGGGTGAGTTTGGATCATGTAGAAGTGAAATATCTCTGTATTTGTCATGGTTCTACAGACAAGTTATGGATCACCTTGGGAACTGTCAGTTAGAAACCTAAGTTGGTGTCTCACTTGAGTGTAAATTAAAGCTTTTAGTTACTTAAGCCTTAATTAAATTAATTGTTGGCTGTCCTGATCTTCCTGCTCAAGTTTCATGATTTAATTTCATGGAGGCCTACTGGCTGCTTCTACCAGTATATATGGTGAAGTTTGTGTCTATGAAGGAGCAGTGAAAGCCAACAGGATGCTGGGTTTTATCAACCCTTACCCGCAGAGAGAAAGTCATTTATCCCACTCTAGTCAGTGCTTGTCAGGTCATACCTGGAATACTGTGTTCAGTTTTGGTCTGTGCTACACAAAAAAAAAAGCTGTGGCCAGCCTTGAGAGGGTTCTGAGAAGGGCTATAAAGACAACTGAAGGACTGAGAAGCTGCCCGGGGAGGAAATGCTGAGACAACTGAGCTTGATCAGCCTTGAGAGAAGGCAGCTTAGGGGAGACCTTATCACCATCTTCCAGAATTCAAAGGGTGGCTGGGAAGAAGACAGAAACTCCCTTTTTACAAGGAATCACATGGAAAAGATGAGGGACAATAGGTACCAGCTACCCCGGGGGAGATTCTTACTGGACACAAGGGAAAAAATTTTCACCCTGAGAACAATCAGCCATTGGAATAATCTCCTCAGGGAAAGGGCAGATTTCCCCAACATGGGACACTTTTAATACTTTCTGGACAGGGTGCTGGACTGTTGTCTAGACTGTGGTTTTGCAAGAAAGGTTGGACCAGATTCCAACCTAGCATTCAGTCCTTTCAGCTTTGTGTGTCTATCATGGTTGGGGTTGTTAAGTCTTCTCACTGCCTTGCTAGATAAATGGGAGTGGGAAGGAAGGATGCACTGCTAATTACAGCTCTCTTCTCATTGCTTTCCTTAGGATACTTGCTTTTAATTCCCTGCCTGCTGGTACCAGGATCCCTCTCCCTGCTTTGTAGTCAGTGGGTCATCATGCATCTCCACACCTTTTTCTAGAATGGTTCATCTAAAAGTGATGCAAGTAGGTACAAAAGGGTCTGGAGAGCAAGTCCTACGAGGAGAGGCTGAGGGAATTAGTTGGGAGAAGAGTAGGCTGAGGGGAGACCTTACCCCTCCAACTACCTGAAGGGAGGGTATAGTGAGATGGATGCAAGTTTACTTTATTTACTCTCAAGTAAATAATGACAGGACTAGAGGAAATGGCCTGAAGTTGCAGTAGGGGAGGTTTAGACTGGATAGTAGGAAGAATTTCTTTCCTGAAAGAGTAGGTAAGTGCTGCCCAGGGAGGTGGTGAAGTCACCATCCCTGGAGGTATAAAAAAAAGTGGTGCTTTAGTTTTTTTTTCTTTGTTTTGGGGTTTTTGGTTGGCAGTTTTACACAGTGATCTCAAAGTTTTTTTTCCAACCATGACAATTTGGTGATCTGTGAAAAGCACTTGAATATTCCCATGGAAAGCTGAAATGCTGTTGGAGTTTAGCCAGTAGGTTGTAGCTGGAGAAGATGTGCTAAACAACATGAAAGGTGAAAGCTGCTGAAGGACAGCAAGGCCACTACACCATTAACCATGTTTTGGCCAAGCTGGTGGTCCAGGAAGTGGAGACGAATGCTTTCTCTTTTCCAATCTTTAAGTCTCTCTTCCTTATTCCCTTTCTCTTCCTCTTTGGGGATAGGAGAGGGGCTAACAGAGAACATCTGTTATTTATCTAGTGGGTGACCCTGCCCCTAAACCTTAACATCATCACATTAAAGCCTATTATGCCTTAATATGATTTTAAGAACTGATCAGCTCCCTAGGAAGTAGATACTGCTTCTGTATTGCTGTTAGTGGTAAACACAACAATGTGAAGTTTAAGAAACAATGGCTCCAGCAAGATCTTTATTCCATTAAACAACAGTTATTGTAGGTGCATTTACACAGTACTTAAGTATGCTCCATATTCTCCTGAAGGTTGGTACAGGGGGGGGAGAGAAAAGAAACAGCAAGATTTCCATCTATTGGCCTTTCTTTTCAAGAGAGCCGTGTATAGAGTTCTGAAACATACTTTTTTTTTTTCCTATTGTCTGTTTCTAGAAGTGCAGGCTTAACACAAACTACAGAAGGTAATCTAAAGTTAACAACTGCCAACTAAGGATGACTTAATTTTTTCCTCAAAATTTACATATTTGATGCAATGTTTCAGCATGAAGGATATCTTCTTTCTCTAAGGCAGCAAGGAAATCTCAATTCTTTCATCTTTGTACTGTACACAGCCATGTGTATCAAAATCCATACTGTATTTTTTTATTAGTGGTGTCACTGTACCTTTTCACTTCAGCACTGAAATAGCTGAACAAAGTGCACTTGTTAGCTGTATAGGATCTCTAGAGAGAAGAATTACTTAGTCAATACCCAGTTTGACCTTTTGCTTTGCAGCTGCTAGAAAATGTAATGTGGAAGATCATTAAGGCTCTCAACATTACCTTCTGTCCTGTGAATTTCAAGCACCGCTTCCCCCCATCCACACATGGCCAAATCTTATGAAATTCAACAAGGCAAGTGGAGAGTTTTGCACCTGGGAAAGGACAACCCTAAGTGCCAGTACAGGTTGGGGACTGATATGTTGGAGTGCAGTGTAGGGGAAAGGGACTTGGGGGTTCTGGTGGGCAGCAGGATGACCATCAGCCAGAAATGTGCCCATGTGGCCAAGAAAGCCAATGGCATCCTAGGGTGTATTAGAAGCAGGGTGGCTAGTAGGTTGAGAGAGGTTCTCCTCCCCCTCTACTCTGCCCTGGTGAGGCCACATCTGGAATATTGTGTCCAGTTCTGGCCCCCTCAGTTCAAGGACAGGGAACTGCTTTAAAGAGTCCAGCACAGAGCCACAAAGATGATCAAGGGAGTGGAACATCTCCCTTATGAGGAAAGGCTGAAGGAGCTGGGTCTTTTTAGCTTGGAGGAGACTTGAGAGGTCACCTCATTAATGTTTATAAATGTATAAAGGGTGAGTGTCAGGAGGATGGAGCCAGGCTCTTTTCAGTGATGTCCAGTGATAGGACAAGGGGTGATGGGTGTAAACTGGAACATAGGAGGTTCCACAAAAACATTAGGAAAAACCTTCTCAGTGAGTGAGGGTGACAGAGCACTGGAACAGGCTGCCCAAAGAGGCTGTGGAGTCTCCTCCTCTGGAGACTTTCAAAACCTGCCTGGACACGTTCCTGTAGGACCTGCTCTAGGTGATCCTGCTCTGGCAGAGGGGTTGGATTGGATAATCTTTCAAGGTCCCTTCCAACCCTGAACATTCTGTGATTCTGTGAAATATGCTTAACAAATGGGCACCTAGTGTTGGACAGTTGTGTAACTATTCTTCTCCTTTTAAAAGGCAATGATTCTCTGCTTTAAACATCAAGTCTGCATAAAAAAACATATCCCAGAGAAAAGAGTTAAGAGAAGGGTCAGTAACCTTCTGTCAGGAAACAGCAGAAGCACCATCAAAACCAGCAAAAGCTTTGATGAGCAGGATTTATGAAAAAAAGCAACATGACCAAGATCAAATGGTTTTATATGAATACTGGGGGTGACCTAGCCAAACAACCCCCACAGATTACATGGATTAAATACCAGTAACATATCTTGGACTTGGCAAAGCTGAAATAGTTCTTTTGACTTGTTTGGTGTTAAGTGAACTACACCAGTATGGAGTATCTATTACATGGCTGTAGTTAGATTAAGGTTAAAGATGAGGGACTCGAATTCATCTCCACAGCTTGAGCAAGTATCACAGGATGTAACAGGGTATTTAAATTTTTAGATGCTGTAAGAGATTAGTTTTGAATCATGTAGAAGGCCTGCTTCAAGGCTCAACTGTCACAGTCTGTAAGATAGGCACATCCCAGATCCTTGTCTGAGCAAGAAATCAAATATAATGTGCAAGCTCATAGCTAGAAGATAACAGTCTAAAAGGAAATTAAGGTCTTTACAGGCAGCATAATGTTCTTAAATTAAAATTCACAGCTAGAAGGGTGAGTCAGCAATATCAATAAAAGCTAGCATAGTTAGAGTCATAGAATCATCTAGGTTGGAAAAGACCTTTAAGATCCTCAAGTCCAACCATTAACCCTACACTACCAAGTCCACCACTAGCCATATCCCCAAGCACCACATCTGTACGGCTTTTAAACACATCCAGGGATGGTTACTCAACCACCTCCCTGGGCAGCCTGTTCCAGTGCCTGACAGCCCTTTCAGTGAAAAAAAATTTTCCTAATGTCCAGTCTAAACCTTCCCTGGTGCAGCTTGAGGCCATTCCCTCTTGTTCTGTCGCTAGGTATTTGTGAGAAGAGACCAGCACCTACCTCTCTACAATGTCCTTGCAGGCAGTTGTAGAGAGCGAGGTCTCCCCATAGCCTCTTTTTCTTCAGACTAAATAACCCCAGTTCCTCAGCTGCTCCTCACAGGACTTGTTCTCCAGGCCCTTCACCAGATTAATTGCTCTTCTCTGGACCTGTTCCAGGACCTCAACATCTTTCTTGTACTGAGGCGCCCAAAACTGAACACAGTACTCGAGGTGATGCCTCACCCATGCTGAGCAGAGGGACAACCCCCACCCTGGTTCTACTGGCCACACTATTTCTAATACAAGTCAGGATGCCATTGGCCTTTTTGGCCACCTAGGCACACTGCTGGCAGATGAGACCAAGTTAGGTGTTAGAAGAAAATACATCCTTCTTTCAAGAATACATGTCTGAACAAGAGCAAAAAGGTGAATAATTGAAATTTAAATGTAAAACAAACAAACCAACCCAACACCTCCCCCCCCCCCCAAAAAACCTGCCACAGAAAACAACAAACAAAAAAAAGCCACCAAAAAAACCCAAGCAACCCGAACACAACAGAAAGGAGCAAAAAGTACCTGTGAAGAATAACTTTAAATAGAGACCTAAAAATCAAGTATCTTTGAGTACATCAAACACACTTGCCCATCTGTCAGGGAGATGAAGCCCTAGCAGCTGTACTGAAGGGCTCCAACTGCAGCTGGTGAAGGAGGTTCTCATGTCAGAGATACTCTTTACAAGAGCAGTGAAGTACAGCTCAAGCGTGCACATGCCCGTGTGCGTGTGCATTAACAGAAGAGACTTAACACAAAGTAATTAAAAAAGAAGGCAGAACTCCCCCAGCTATTATCTATGATGTGTAACTGAATTTATCTCTAGCAAAAGCTTGCAAATCTAATTTTTATAAGGAATTTAGGAAGACTGGGAAGGTCCATGAAACTACTAACAGTAGATCTGACTTCTGTCTCAGTATGCACCGTAAGAAAGGCCAGAAAGAGAAGCTTCTATAGGGGCAGAGGCAGGGCTTTTTGTGGAGGTAAGTCTCACATGGGCAGGAACACTCTGAAGGAGTAAACAAGTACAGCAAGGACAGCAGCTGAGACAAGGCATTTCCAAAATACTTGGCACACCTCTAGAATAAAGGCTCAGGGGTACAACCTACTTTGTTCAGTTTTTATAAACTGTGTCTTCAAAGAAGTAAATAATTTTATTTAAATAAGTAATACTACCTTCAAAGAGTCACAGAACTCACCATAGTATATTGCTGTAAAGCAATTCTAAGCACTGCCTAGAAAAGGAAAACAACTCAAAACCAGTTCTCCTAAGTTTAGGGAAGATGCCAATTAAAAGCAAAACAAAACAACAACAAAAAAAAGGGCAAACAGAACCCTTAGCATTATTAAGAAACTGCATTAGGAACAAGTGACCCCAGATCATATGACAGAATGGGGAGCACTTGAAGTTAATAGACAACCTGATTTTTAACAAACACCAACCCCCCCCCCCCCCCCCCCCCTCCCCCCCCCCCCCCCCCCCCCCCACCGCCCCACAGCACACACACAGTCCAAAG
>JAAGNO010023998.1:14542-25153 GCA_033439905.1 Ceryle rudis
TTTCACTTAAGCTTTAAAGAATTGTTAATTCTCATTACATTTGGGATAAGAACTTATACCAGGAAAAAATTAACTAATTTGTTTTCTTGACAATGTGTAAGATAAAGAAACTGCATTGAGAACAAGGGAAACCACCTTATAACAAACAATGGGGACCACCTGAAGTTAATAGACAACCTGGTTTTTAACAAACACCCCCCCCCCCCCCCCCCTTTTCATGCTCCACCCAACCGAACCATAGTAGGTACATTTCTGGAAACAGAAGGTGCAATCATAATTCAGAGCAGCAGCCACAGGTTCAGCCAGAGCTCCTGCCCTCCGTGGTCTGACCTGCCCTCCACCTCGACACCCCCAAACCCAAGCCTACGGGTCGAGCGCATCAGGTACAGCCCTTCACTTACCGAACTCTGCCTCTGCAGCTTGCCTGGCTACCACCAGTCGCACGCAAGGTATCGACATGACCCTGTAACAGCACAGTTCTTCGTGCGTTTCACTGCAACAATACGCTTCAGCTCCAGTTTCACATCTTTTAATTTTCATTCTTGAGTTTTCAAACAAATACAACGAGTTCAGTAGATCCAGTTAGAAAACATGATTATGATGTTAAAGAAAAACTCAGAGTCCAATATATTAAGCATACTTATTTACTTAATCTATACAGAATCGAGTAGATAAAATTTCAGATTCACATTAGTGAAAAATCTCTACAAAATGTTTTTGAAAAGCAAAACAAAGACTGCCTGTTCATTTATCATTTTTCCTCATGAAAGCAGACGTGGGTTGTAAAAATAAAGCAGTGTGTTTAGCACAAACTAGATTTCTGCATCACTTTTTTCACAGTTATTTCCATCTACAGTCCAAAGAGGTAGATTTTCTGCAACACCTGAGAATTGAACTGTAACGTAACCAGGTGTAATGAAAGGAAGGACAAAACATTAAGAGATAACAGCCCTAACTTACTGACTTGTGTACATGTACACGTATTTGGGTCTTGGATCACATACAGTTTAGCTTTTTTTCAGCTTAATCATGGTGAAACTGTCAATCAGGCCCAAGAGTTTTGACAATTAGACATGCTTATTTCAGGCGACATCAGTTTACAGCCCAGGTTAAGCAGTTTACGGTAGTGGGAGAAAGGCATTAATATGTTTACTTAAAAACCCTCCTGGAGCCAATTCGGCTGCAGACTGGCAGTGCAATAGCCTGCTGTATGGCAGATAAGTTAGAGTGTGGAGCTTATCCCTTTATGAATTTGTACTTTTTTTTTTTAACAACACCCTTTAAGGAATGCATTAAACTGTATAGACTGGTTTCAGGAAGCAAAGTATAGCTCACCTTGGCCAGATAAGTTGATACGGGTACGTCATTGGTAGGAAAGAGAAAAGTTATCCCCATTTTAAAAGCCTTTCATCATTTGGGGCATTCTGCTTCATTAACACATTAAGTCAGTTAACAAATATATTCGTATTGCTGTTCTATACATCTGTCATGTCTCTAAAAGCCCTTTAAAATATTCTTGCAGCAGGATCCAAAACTTCGCTCTTGCGTCCATATAGAACAAGCACTATAGAAAGAATTGTTAAAGATATAAATGTTCAAATAATAAATTGTAAAAATAGAAAACTGCATGTCCTACCTTGCCAAGGGTATGATGCATCAGATACAAAGTTTTTCACTTTTCCTCAGGAAAATTATTTCATGCTTAGTGTTAGCTGAAAACCACTTCTTGCAACAACTATTTTTTAAACAGTTTGATTCTGTAGAGCACGTCATTTGAAAAGCAAGTCTGAAATGCTTCTTTCCCTTATTTTTTTTATGCTGCATGGTTAGCATGATTAACATTTCAAAGCTCTCAGTCTAACTTGACTGACTGCTCATTGCTACCTTCTTTTCATTCCTCCGCTCCGGTTGGACCACAAACACAAAACCCACACAAATCTAGGAGAAAGATGGCCAGCTTCTCATTTGCTCCACCATTTCAGAAATGTCAGTTTTGCACAGTTCCTCTCAGTGGTACGAGCGAAAACACATTTATTAGGCCTTATATAACCTTCCTCTCTTTTGGAGACAGCTACATTATTTCCATGTACATTACTACAGGAAAAGGATCAGGAGCTCAGTGCAGCCTGAACATTCAAGTAATTTAGCCACTAAACTGTCAAGGGCAATGAGGGGGAGAAACTCATCAAGAGCTGTGCTTGATCAGAAATCCCCCCCAAGCAAGTGCAAAGAACTTTAAGTACCAGAAAAGGCTACGCACGTTCATATTTCTTAAAATGGCAGCAACCAAAACTAGGAAGTAAATACATGGGAACTAAAATTAAGGGTAGCTTGGAGTTATTTCACACATTGGCTTGCCAAAAAAGAAACACTGGTCCTATTTTGTTTCAAGAAAAGAAGTGAAAATGCGGATATCAGATTTTCTCGGAAAAGTTTGTATGGTTTGTTAACAAGGGAGCTCTGCTTGTGGTATGTTTGTGTAAAAATTTACAGTGTCATCTTTACCGGGAAACTTAATTGGGAAGGCACTCTGCCAACTGATAACAGCTTTGAAGTTAAGTGTGCAAGAAATTCCACACTGTATTTCAGAAAAAGTATTCAAATCTCTGTGTTGAGTTATAACCAGTGTATGCTTAACTAACACTTAAATACATTGTATACTGGGCTATTACATAAAGCCTACATAACACAGCCTTACATCTTCCACATCCCTGGCACTAAACATTTATTTTCCAGCCCTTCAGATAATCCAGAGATTTGTCTGGACAGCAGTGGATTTCTCTAGTCAGGGTAAGCATGCGATGGACACACTGCAGCTAAGAGGGAAGAACGCGACCAACACCTGTGCAATAGGCTACACAACTGCAAAAATCCACTTGGTAACATTGCTTTACATTTTCTTACGCATTTATATTTAACATGTTCACAGGCAGGGCAAGTAGTCCAAACTAACCTTTACAACACAACCCTGAGAAACCTGCAAAAAAGTTGTACACCCTGTTTCACCAGCTGCAAAAGAATGTATTTCAAAGCTGTTTTTCCATACCACACAGTACATAAAACCCTTTAAACATGTCTTTTACTATATTCTGGACCTTTACTTTTTCATTCATATATACGAAAACATACTGGAGGGGAAAACTGATACTTTTTACTGGCCATTAGACATCTTTATGTAGATAAATTTACTGGAAAAAATTGGCAATCTTTAGTATACTGAGTGGCAAATCAAGGAACAAACCCAGAATGCTATTATTTAAACCAAAAAGGTGACCTGCTGTCACTATTTTCCCCGGAACGGTGTTGTATCTGTACACGGTCTTCCATGACAGTGATCTGTGTTGTGGGGAGGAAACGCACATGCATCCTTTTATGGAAAAATATTTTCTTTTAAAAAATGAGGCAGATGTGCAACACAGTTGTGGAAAATTTATAGTTTAAGCTATTTAAAGCTGCTATGCAGCTTCCTGTACCACGTAAGTCCAGTAGTTCTAAGAAAATACAGATATGGTAGAAAAAGTAAGAAAATTTTCACCACAAAACCAAATAGTTACCACCAACAGAGAAAGTTATACACAAAATATATCTCTCAATACAGTGTTTACACTTCATTTTAGTCTACAGATTCAGTGCCAGGAACAGGACTTGTTGAGACAGTCTTTTCAGAGCTATTTGTCACACATGATTCCACACTGGGTTGGATTCCTGGTTCCGTGTCAGTGGGAGTTCCCAGCTCCTCGTGGGAATTGAGCGTGCAGGACTGCAACACCTGCACAGCTAGATCCACATCCGCTTCTCTGAGAGAAACCTGCTCCTTAAGGACTTCCACCTTCTCATTCAGCTCATTCCTTTCTGTCTGAAGGGCCCTGCATAGCTTCTCCAAACGCTCCAGTTTTATTTGAAAGCCCTTGTATTCTTTATCTCTTACTGTTTTCTGAAGGACAAAAGAAAAGAAAAGCTCTGTGATACAATGCCTTTCCCTCCCACACCCCATAATGAAAAGAATCACCACCATTTCATCCAAATATTAAGTCTCAATTAATCCAGTAGGTCAAATTCCAGCTGCACTAGAGCAAATTTTCTCAGAATACTTGACCACTACACTTCAGATAGTCTAAGATGGAGTGGCAACAGACACCTTTAGAAACAAGCAGTGAGAACTATACAACTATGTAACGCTAATTTCAAGTGCAAGCTGAGTATCAGTGAGGATCCCCATAGGAAATCCAATATAGCAGTCAATTACAACCCAAATAATGGCAACTACAGGGAGCAGAAAGGCACACAAGCGGGAAATCTACAATCCAGAAGCAGAATCCAGGTCAGAAGGCACTGTACACATGTCTCTCCTAACTTGCTCCTTGAAAGAACAGTGAAAGATAAGCAGTGCTATACCAGAACGTGTACATCCCAGCACGGTTTAGCAAGGTTGTTCCTAGTATACTGAACTAGACATTAGACAATACTGGCAGAACAGTATGCCTATGGCCTGTACGATAATTGTTTTAGCTCCTCTCTTGATGGACTCCACTTAAGTAATAGCCCCTCATGACCCCAAAAGCAGCATCAATGCAGGAAAGTTAGATCATCCCTTGCACATGGGTTATTTCCTTCATGTCAGTCTTGTATATTTAGAATAGATTTCTATCACAACACTGATTGAACTTTTCTCAGCATATTAAAATACAGTCAATTCATTCAGCTTGTGTGATTTCATACACATTATCTCACCAATTAAACAAGCAAGGAAAGACGAGGCTGAACTTTGTGTCACAAGTGTAGGTTTATACGGCAGCTTTTTATTTTCCATGTCTGAGGAGAACAGTACCATTTACACAACAGAAAACATATGGCAGAAAAATCAAAGAGGCTACTGTGTATTATTTCCAGTTCTCCAAAACTGAAAAACTGTATGAAGTTCTCTAGTACACAGACTCTAGCCTGGCCATACCACTGCTCAAAAAATAATTACCTCTTCAGCCATTTGCAGAAGAGCCTTGTTGTTGTTTTCCCATTTTGTACGCCATACTATGGTTTCCTTTTCCAGTTTCTTTATTTTCTTTGTCATCTACAAAAGATAAATAAAAGAATTTTGTGGCTTGTGTTGCAACACAGGTAGGTTTACGTGAGTAATTTGACTTCAGTGTTACTTTCCAAGTCCAGTTTGAACAAGTTATTTAATAGAAAAGTCTTTTGGCACAAAATCAACCTCACAAACGCAGATTCTGCATTCAAAGAAAAAAAAGACTGATTCTTAAAAGAAACAGACTAGCAACCTTCAAGTACAACTAACAGAAAGCTCCAGGAAAAAAAAAGTTTTAGAACATTAGCACAGCCAGAAAGACTGAGAAGTGTTGTATCTCTTTGATAAAACACTGAAATTGGGATTTAAATATTATGCAAGTATGTCAAAACCCAGAAAAAAAATTACATTTCTCTTCCTTAATTCCACAAATTCTTATGCCCTACCTTATGATCCAAATTAAATTTCAAAATACTCCATGTATTTATAGAAGGCAAACGTTATAAAATCTAAAACGCATACTACTACCAGCATACATTTTTATATTACTTTTTATAAAACTAAGTAATTGTTTAAGTACCTTTTCCATTTCTTGTCTGAAGGTTGTAAAGAGTTCATTACTTTTTGCCATGGTTGTCTGGAATTCTTCGAACTTATCCATGTAAAGAGAAAGCTGTTGGAAAAGAGGGAGGAACATGAATCTGAACAGCTGTATACAAATATAAAAATATTAAGATGCAAGGTAAAATTAAAATCAAAATTAGTAGATGAACTTTTTTTTTTATACTATCCCACAATTTCCATTTGAGAAGCATGCAGAACTTGACTGAAACATGCTATTCAAGTTTTATAGAAAAGGAGTGGTTTGTGGTTATAAAACACATATTCTGATAATAAACATTGACAGACATTACAGTTCATCCCTATTTTTACATCCCCACTGAAAAAAAATACCTGTGGACATATAAACATACAGGAAATTCAACATATGATTAGTGAAATTCAACTTACGAAAGGCCGACCTTTCCACCTTAACCAGCCAAAGCTAACAACCAAGGCTGGCACAAAATAAACATTATTGATTCCAGAAATCAAAATAGACATTCACAACTCATGAAATCTGCCCTGTGAGCAAAAATCACAGAAAGTGAACACTGACAAGGAATTAATTTAATAGTGAAAAGCATTAAATTTTAACAAGTGAAATGTTTGATGACAGAAAATACTCTTGCCCTGCACCCCAAAGTCAATCATCAAAAAGAAATTGCAAAATAGGTTAACAAACATTGTTTAAAAAAAGTTTATTAAAACAACTTATACTACCAGTGTGTGATTTACACATGACCATTTACTGGTAACTTCTTACTCCAACTGAAGAGTATTCAGTTCTCCCAATTCTTCCCCTGGGAGTTGCAGGGTAACACAATTCAGGACAGAAATACTGTATTTTGCTCTATTAGTAGAGGGAATTTCATAACAGGAATTAGCCTGCCAGCCCCAGGAAACCATAAACTAACACAATGTTAGTATAAAAAGCATAACAAAGTGGCAGTAAGATTTTAAATAAAGGGTAGCCAACTTGAAAAAAAAAATCATGAAAGACTAAGCATGGAAAAAAACACCAAACAAAACACTACTTGGGAGACTTTGGGTATTAATAAGTTCAAGTATGATTACATTTCACTACGTACATACACACACATTTTAAATATAACTGTTGGAAAGCCTGGAAAAGAACTAGGTCCAGTAAGTGTGAAAAAAGTGAATGAAACAGAACTTGCAAGGAGACTTAATACCAAAGCCTCACAAAACTAAAGCTATAAGAAGGTGCACAATACAAAGAATAGCTACTGCTTCTCAGATGCTCTGATGGTAGCCAAACCTACTGTTTCCCTTTGCTTTATGTGCCAAGTTCACATGTGGTCAATGGCTGCAGGTGATTCAGAACCACAGCGTGAAAACTGGGGACCATCTCTCACCTCTTAGAGAGGACTTTGCTGTAGCATTTACAGCAAGAAAACTATTTGAAACTAGAAGTTTTCTGTGGGACTGAGACACTCAGGTTACTAAATCTGAAGAACTACAGGGAAAATGTGATATTGCTTGGTCCCAGTGCTCCACAACAGGATGAGATGGAAGCAATAAAGAATAAGTTTTAGGAGCTGTCTGGGCAAAAATCCCCACCCAACTCTCTCTAGTCAAAAAGGCCAATCTGGTCATGAGCAGGTATTAAAAAAAAAAAAAAAGAAAAAAGAAAAAAAGAGAATACCACCTTTGGAAGAGAGAACAGTTTCAGAGAAGCCAAGGAATAATAGTCACAATAAATAGATTATTAAGATTTTTCATATTCTAATCTTTGTAAAGTCTTGGGGTAAAAACTGGCTGGATGACTGGGTGCAGAGTGTGCTTGTGAATGGTGCCGCATCCAGTTGGTGTCTGGAGACCAGTGGTGCCCCTCAGGGATCGGTACTGGGCCCAGTTCTATTCAACATCTTTATTGATGACTTGGATGAGGGGATTGAGTCTACTGTTAGTAAATTCATGGGTGACACTAAGCTGGGGGGCAGTGTCAATCTGCTGGAGGGTCTGGAGATGCTGCAGAAGGATGTGGAAAGGCTGAGTCAATGGGCTGAGGCCAACAATATGAGGTTTAACAAGACCAAGTGTAGGGTCCTACAGCTTGGCCACAGTAACCCCCTGCAGCGCTACAGACTGGGGGATGAGTGGCTGGAGAGTGACCTGGCAGAGAGGGACCTGGGAGTGCTGGTTGACAGCCGGCTGAACATGAGCCAGCAGTGTGCTCAGGTGGCACAGAAGGCCAACGCCATCTTGCTTTGTATCAGGAATAGCGTGGCCAGCCAGACTAGGGATGTAATTCTCCTCCTGTACTGGGCACTGGTGAGGCCTCACCTCAAGTACTGGCTGCAGTTCTGGGCCCTTCACTTCAAGAAGGATATTGAGGTGCTGGAGAGGGTCCAGAGGAGAGCGATGAGACTGGGGAAGGGACTGGAGGAAAAGTCTTTATGCATAAAGGCTGAGGGAGCTGGTATTGTTCAGACTGGAGAAGACTCAGGGGGGAACTCGTCACTCTCTACAACTACCTGAAGGGAAGCTGTAGTTGGGGGGGGCCAGGCTCAAAGCTGCACCAGGGGAGGTTTAGGTTGGATCTTAGGAAGCACTTCCTCACAGAAGGGATGAGAGAACACTGGAATGGACTGCCCAGGGAGGTGGTGGAATCACCATCCCTGGACGTGCTTAAGGAAAGACGGGATGTGGAGCTTAGTGACATGGTCTAGCTGATGTCAAGGTGTTGGGTCATAGGCTGGACTTGATGATCTTGGAGGTCTATTCCAGCCTCAATAATTCTGTGATTCTGTAATATTAACACTATTCGAAGGATACTAACTTCATCAATTCAATGTTTATAATCTTCCATCCAGTAACAGTACTCTCTGGATGTATTAAACAGTAAATACAATGTGTCAAGTCTTTACAATTTACATTTCACTGCTAAAAAGCTACACTACTGAAGAGCTACCTACTCAAAATTAAAGACTTAAACAAAAATACTTTTCAAAAATACTGTATTGAGCATTTGATGAATGATAACACAAGAAAAAACTGCATGTTATGTTTGTTACTATCACAAATCTCTTGATATTCTATTTTCAGATTAACTGTTACTGAAGACCACTCAATTAGAAGTAGATACCTGCTGCTTCAGCTGAGCTTCCTGTTGTTTCATCTGTTCACATTTGTGCCTGGACTCAGTAGCTTCTTTTAACAGCTAAAAAAAAAAAACCAAACAACACACAATGCAAAAAAGCCACATAATGAAGAAAAGTACTCTTAAGAATGGCTTAACTTGATGTATGATGAAAAATGAACAAACGTTAACATCCCCGAAGGCTCATTGAACCATGTTTTCTCACGTGGGCTTTTACTATGTTGTACTTTCATATATATTATTTAAGGCATGTGCTGGCATGCAGAAATTTTTGTTGAGACATGTTTCTAATTGGTAACATGAGTCAATGTTTCTATTTCTGTAGCAAGTTTGAACTGCTAAATTTATACAAGTAGCTTGCTAACGAACTGTATATAATTTGTAACTGTTTTGTGACCTCTCTCATTTATTATCCACCTCCGTTTCTCCAGCCACTAATCTTACTTTTACAGACTAGGGCATATAATTTTGCCTAAGACTGGCACCATTTTGTAGGTTTGTCTTTGAAGAGATTTTTGTCAGCTTATGATTCCAAAATTATATTTTAAAAATACAGAACAACTGAACACTGGATGATCATCTTAAGATTATACAGGAAGAGCTAGGCTTTTTTGCCTAGAAGTTGTTACAAATACATGAGGAGAATGAAAGAAAAAATCCTCACTTAAGGTTTGTTTTTTTTTTTTAATTGCAAGCAAACTTCTTGGAAGACTGTAAGGAAATTGCTGATTATCAACATCCAAATAAAACATCAAGCATAGTTTTACAAACAGATGGTTCAGAAAAATATATGCTTTATTCTGCATTTGTTATTTCTTACAGCATAAAGCCAGAAGTTACAACTCTTGCCTTCAAGAAAATACCTTTGGTGCTTCAGCTAAAGACATTTCCCAGTCTAAGAAAAACCTAAATGATATCCACCACGATTGACGAGAAAATGCAAACAGTAACATTACTTGCCAGTAAATATGGACATTAATACTGTGGGCATCACTGACATGCAAAACTTAAATCTCAGTCTAGCTGTTTGGGGAAAAAAAAATAAATAGATATCTTTCTTAACTTTCAAAAGACAGTCCTCTCAATTTGCTGTGCTTGATTTAAATCATTAACAAATCTGGTTTGGTAGGTTTTGTTATTTCTTTTTACACAGAATTCACTTACAAACTCCCTTTCTCGCTGATGTTTCTCCTCTGCTTCTTTAATAAGCTGGGTCGTTTGCTGAAGTTTGGCATCCACAAGTTGCTGCTGCAGCTCTTTATGTTTGAACACTTTATCAATATGCTAAAGGAGGAAAGAAAATAATATTAGTCAAATAGAAAGAGTCCACTGGTCAATTAAGATTTGTAAATGTATGTGTACAGGGAGACGTACATTGTTTATGTAAGTTTCATTCAAAAGAAAAAGCAGCAAAAGACTGGTTTACCTGCCTTTTTAATTCCTTTTTCTCCATATATTGTAACCACACCTTTTTTCTCTTTCACAGAAGCCAGATTAATATTTTATTAATTGGTACAATACTGTCAATCACTTCACATCGGACATTTCAAAAGTCCTGTAACAAGTAGTTTACATCCTCTCTTCTAAAGTTAGTTTATCTACCTCTAATCCCTATTGAACTTTGTTACTTCTAAAAGCTCTAGTCCTCAATTAAAAAAGCTCCAAACAAGCAAAGTTTACAACAATAGTTTATTTAGCTGATGAAATTCCACAAATCATTGAGTTTTGCAGTCTTTCTTTGATCTGTAAAGTAGCACAAGGCAGCTTCCTACCTTTTTTCCTCCCCAAATTATGTCATGGTAGATAGAAATATTTCTTGACTGCAAAAGGTGAGGAACTAGTCTACAGAGAGCTACCTGAT
>JAAGNO010023998.1:28353-39603 GCA_033439905.1 Ceryle rudis
AAAAAAAATAAAAAAAAATAATATAATGAAGAGATATACTCATACTACACAAAAAAAAGCCCTCTTTTTTGCGCGTAAAAAAAAAAAAAAAAAAAAAAAAAAAAAAAAAGAAATCCCACTTCAAGTGGCTGTGCTGTCTGCATAACTATGAAACTTGAGGCCTGTAAAAGTGTGCCAGCACGAGACATATCACCAAGGATGCAAACCTTCCTGCATCACAAATCAATCTCCTGATAAGACTCCAAATTAGGAAAAAAAAAAATTAAATTGTGGAAGATCTTTTGCCAGGAGAGAGGTGGTCCTACCTTTATTGTACAGTCCTTTTCATGAGACACCACTGAAAAACCTGACAGTGAGCTTTAAAGATGATGAATCTTTAAAAAAAGAAAAAAAGCATTGTAGGTGCACTGTCATAAACGGTTCAAACCTCTGCTGGCATTAAAGCTGACACCTATGCAGTGGTTCACCACCACTATCATGAAGAAAAGAATGCATCTTAAAAGGAACACAACCAGATCCAACCTAAACTTTCTAAGGGGAACAGAGTATCTCTAAGATTCATTCAGCTGAATGGAGCTACTGTTACACCCAGATAAGCTCCCACCCAACTTCCCAGCAGTTCTAAGCATACCAGGGAAACCAACTGGTTTTCTAGGACTACCTCGTGAATCTACCTATAGACTACTGATCCTTTCCAGGCAAGGGGGAAAAAAAAACAAACCCCAAAACAACCCCATAACATGAACATGTCTCTCCTGATTTCTAAGCTTCTTAAAGGAAGTTACAAATCATTTGGTCTAGCTGTTCCCTAATTGTTTCGAGATCTTTTCTTAAACAAGAAAACTCAAAGTGAAAATGGTGCAGACTGTTTTCTTTCTGCAGAAGTGAGGAACTCCTGCCAACCTAGTTCCTCATGCAGACCATCCTGATCACCACTGTTGTTTGATATGGGAGCTGCTTGTTCAAACAGAAAAAGCATCCCATGCACAAGCAATTGCTCATAAGAACCAACTCATGTACTGCATTTTATCTCACAATAACAAAGCTCATTTTTAGGTGGGCTCCCCATCCTTGAGTTGCACTACTGTTTTTCATTTAAATGAAAATAACTTCTTAAGTGAAGCTGCTGGTTTTGAAGGAAATTCACTGATGTTAACAGGTGTGTGCATGTGAGACACAGCAAGGAAAATAAAGCCAAAGTGTAACAGACCTCCAAGGAGGACTTGGGATTTCCTGAACAGAATTAATACAAGTCTGTTCTTATGTAGTTAGTATTGCCTCAGAAAAAAAGACTACCTGCTAGCTCATCCACAAAGCTCTGGAGACATCATTAATCTCAGAGGAAAAAAAACCAACCCACCATATTTCCCAAGAGTTATGCCGTGTTGTGCAACCATTATGACATTTTCAAAAACATTTCTAGATATAATAAATGACATCTACAGAAGGAAAATATTACCTTTTTTTTGCAAGACTATTCAGTTATCTCTAGTTTTACCTTCATTTTATAACTACAAATAAGGCAGGAAAACATATCCACACAGTATTTCCAGTCTTTCCACTCTTGACCCTGTCTCAAGATGAATAAGTCAAGCATTTTTGTCTCCAGGCACTCTCTGAAATGCGAATTTATGAGCTTTTTTGCTGCCCAATTTTGTGATCCATTAATTTAGAGAATAAATTAATCATTTCTCCTCCTTGGGGTGGGAATGCACACTTTGATCAATTACTGCTAACATTTTGTCTACTTGGTTTGTTACTGAAGAAATGTATGTTTTTCTATCCATTCCTTTGCATGATCAGAAAGCACAAAAATAAATTTAGATCTTTCCAACTTAACTTTCTAGGGATTTTTGGAGAGTAAGGGAAGTAAAACTGAACTTTTTTTTTTCCAAAATCTCAGTACCATAGTATGTTCTTCCCCATTATCCTAAAGGGTATAAATTATAAAATGCTAACACAAAAGCATCAACAGACAGAAACTAAGAAAATAATTATTCCCAGAAGAAACTTACTTTTTCCGCTATTTCTAATTTTATGCTTCAACATCAAGTTAGAATAACCTAGTTTTTCTTTGGATTTAGGCAGTCACGTAGAAGTGAAATGACTACATGCAAGTTTGGCCAAAGTAATACTCATAATAAGCCTGAGCATCCTTGTTGTGTGGTTTGTTGTGTGGGTTTTTTGTTTGTTTGTGTTTTTTTGTTGTTGTGGTTTGTTTTTTTTTTTTCCTTTTTACATCTCTGTGAAATATTCAAAATCATTAACTGTGCTGTATTAGAAGTTCTTGCATTCCACAGTTAATATTAACACATGAATAACTCCTGCTATCTTTACAAATTACTTACCAGATCAGCATACTTCTTGCACAAAGCTGCCAGCTTTTCCTCTGGGGTAGAAAGTGTATTCAAGGCTTGCATTAATAATAGCACTTCTTTTCCTATGCAGTGGATGAAAGATAACCATATTGAGAAAAGCAAAGCAAAGCAAACCAAACATACAAGAAAAGCAGCCTGCCTTTAAAAGTAAAATACAGACCCATGAGATATTAGTGTGAGTTAAATTGTTCTCTAGTTTGATAGCTGCATAATCCTAACGTGACAAATGGGAAGTTATCACAGTAAGAATAAATTTGTCTTACCATTACACAACTGAGCAAAAGTTACTTTAATCTGAAAACCACAAAAATACTTTGGTTTATAATAGAGATAAAAAGAAAAATCTGAAGGAGTAAAATTTAAAAGGTTAAGCTTTTCCAATAAGGGATTTTCACACGAGTGTTTTTAATAGGACTTTGGAATTTAAGTATCAGCAGTACTTTCCTAGCGTTGAACGCCACAATCCCACATTTAAAAGTTAATCCAACAACCAGAAAGTTGAAAAGGCTGATTAGTAATTACCACATTCTTATTATTAATAAAGTTCCTGTAAAAATAGCATTAACAGCTGAAGGATTCTTACATATGCATTAAGAACTGTCTTTTCCTAAGCATAAGTGCACATTTTCTCAGAATACCCTGTTAAAGATCAGAAGTTTTGGCTACAGAGCGAACCCGAGACAAAGACAGAGCAAATGCATAGCTATTCTATGAAAATATTAAATCCATTTAAAAATCAAAATATTCAGGGGAGAACATACCCAAAGTTTTCTCTTTGTGTTTTTCACTCTCTGGATCTTGCTGGCCATCAGGTGGATCGGTACGGGTTTCTTCCCTCCCAGGAGTCTCCTCACGAGACTCCCGAGAGCAGCACATGGACCCTGGGTGCTTTCTGTTCTTTGTCACACACTCAGCTTCTTCCAACATGCCCGTGTTTTCCAGGCCATAACAGTTGGACTGCACATGCTGCAGGGCTCTATCAGACAATTCATTGCACTTGCTGTTCACCAGCTGATCCTGGTTATTCATTCCCATCTCCTGAGATCCAGCTTCTTCCATTGCACCACTAACCAACTTCAGAAGGAAAAAGAAAGAGTGGAAGAAAAGAGTTAAGCAACCATATTTAAAAACAAAACTTCCACCTTTCTTTTGCATGGAAGTAAAATTCCACTGTTATTCAAGTTCATACTCACTGTTAAGACTGATTTATAACCATACAAAGAAAGAGTCTAAAGACTGATGAAGAAAACCGCACACAACAGCCCAAAATCTTACTCTTATGAAAAAACTTCAATACCACGTCACTGCAAAAATGTTTACACTCTGGGAATTAAAAGTTCACTGGGACATCTGTTCTTAAACCTCCAAAACTAATTGGCTATCACCTTAGCTGTTAAACCACACAATCTTAATGAAAACATTTCTCTTTCACAGTTCTTAAAAATTTATCTCTCAAATCAACACTAAGTATACTAAATCTGAAGCTCTACAAGAGTATAACTGGCTTTATGTACTGTTACTTGTAAAGTAAGGTACAGAAATTCAGACAGGAGAACACCATTATTAAAACCAAGTTTATTGCTTATATTTATATATAGTTTATTATATATATTAATTTCAGAAAACCAGAAAATATCAGATTTAAAATATGACACACAGCAAGAAAGGGGGCGGGGGAATAACCTGCTAGCAAGTCTCAAGAGATCCCACAGACATACACTGTTTGATAACATACCTAGGGTAAGGGTTTTAACTAGTTCAATCAGAATGACAAATACAACTGTCAGCTCATGACTGGAGAAAATCTATTATAACAAGGATGATAAACAGGACTAGGAGCACATCCATTTTTGAGACATTAAAATTCACATCTATGAAATCATAAGAAAATATTAACCATCTTCAGATGGAGTTCCTACTATCAGAGATTTTTAACAATAGATTATTTCTGCTCAACTAAAGATAACTTTCTCAAAAGATTTTTTTAAACCCCTAAATGTTTAATCATTTAACCAAAAAGTTAAACATCACCAGCTGCTTTAACACTGCAAGCGATGTCCATGTTTTGGAGCAGAAACCTAATGATACCACTCTACAGCTTATTAAGCCGCTACCAGACTCCTCTCAATCACCAGAACACCATTCTCAATTTCTAGAAACATTTAAGATTGATTAGAACTCCAACGGTGTTTGGCTGGTTGTTTGTTTTTGGTGGTTTTTTTTTTTTTTTTTTTTTTTTGGTTTGGTTGTTTGGTTTTTTTTTGTTACACTATGGAGGCTGGGACTCGGGAAAGTACTTGGAGGTGATTTGGTACATTTTTTTTCCTGCCCATTTGGAATCCTACCATACAATTTGCCCACGTAGTTAAAATTACGATAAGCAGAGTTAAACTCACTGCCAAAGTGATCATTCTGATTGATTTATTTTCAGTGAACTGAAAGTCAATTTCCTTAATGTCACAAGGAATTGTAAAACCAGCACTTGTTTATACGCAGTCATGCTTGTTCAAGCACAAATTAATTTTAGATTATATTTTAATATTAAACATGTGCTAATACTTAAAGCCAGGAGTTCGCACTGGGTTTTATGTGTTGCACAGATGTGGACTGTTATCCTCGTCCAAAGGAATTAGCCAACATCAAAGGAACACAGCCAATACTAATAATATACTGAGACATAATTCAACTCCCAATTTGTTCAGCATGTTTAGGAGAGATGTTTAAAAAAAATGCATTATTATATAAAAAAAATGTAACCGCTAAGTTGTTCTCTATACTTAATGCAAGTTCCTTGCTTTAGACCTTTTATCAAGGTGGATTCGTTCTTGAGGAAACAGAATGTATACAGTATCTTTCACAAAGGACAGTAAGCTTTTAAACTACAAATCTGTATGGACGTTAAAGAGCAACTTTTGGCTTTCCAAGGATGATTCACTTTGCACCGCTCTTTACAAGTGTGGAAATGATGCACATGCTTTATGGACAAATATATACACACTGCAGTTCTCATTCTCCAATCATGTCAGACAACACACTTAATAAACATCCTCAAACATAATGCAGTAATAGAATTGGTGTAGCAAATAACTAACCCCAACATTTAGCAGTTGTCTTGTTAGAGCTGTAAAATGCATATTTTTTTCCCCTTAGACTGTCTTGAATTGTGGGTCTTCCACTGGCATGAAAAAGGCTTACTCCTCCAAATTTAGGGTCAGCTTAAGAAAGGAGATGATTCTTTAAAAAGGACAAGAAATGTGAAAACAGCAGAGCTCACTTAACCTTTTGTAGGTTGAAACCATAGCACAGATCTTCTCTAGAAGCCGTGATTCATACATAAGCTGAAGACACTGTGCGTCACATTATACTGACAAGAGATCGGAGGAATCTGCACAAAACACGATACAAGAGTAGAACTGAAGTACCAACACAACAGCTGAACCTTGCCGTTTTTCCATCACGTAGAACCTGAACTTCTGATTCAAATACTTTTGCCTAAGAAGCCTGGCAAAAAGGGAAAAGCTGCTCTAACCTCACAAAGTTTCTGGTCTGGCGTGATATTGCCAGACTTTCTGAGATCCATTAACAGACTCAAAATTTTCACTTTGAAAGCAGAGCACAAAATTGACAGGAACACCAAGAAGCAGCTGTGAAGGCCACACTGGCTATGGCTACACACTGAACAGCAGCAGTGCCAACAGTTCTCTCACTATCATTTCATTCCCCTTTTTCACATCCACCTCTGTTGTGCTAACAACAACATTTGTGCAACTTGTTCTAACACAGTTAGAACAGCCAGATCAGTACCTCAGCCCAGCTCACTGCACAGCAATAGCAAATCCTGCCAACCAGAAGTGCTGGCATGATGGCTGGAAAGAAGCCAAAACACAGGAGTCACAGGGAGGGGGAGTTAAAAAAAAAAAAAAAAAAAAAAAAGGTCAGTCTAATCACAGCAAGGAACTAAGCAAAAAGCATACTTTACACTCACCACAGGTATGTAGTTAGCACTGACTACTGAGGTACTGGAACACCCTCAGGAAGACAATGTTCATGAGAAGCACTGCCTCATTTATAGACACCACTGAAATTTTAATTGGTTTTCATCTGAGCAGATTCTTCAGTTTCTGGGGAAGAAACACCTACTGGTAGGGGCATTCAGATGACCAGTAAGTCACAAAATGCCCAATTCTGCTAACAAACCATCACAGTAACCTGAACACCTATCAATTCGGAGCTGGAAATTAACATGCATATATTCCAAAGTACCTGGAAGTTTCAGTGTGAACACCACCACTTCATTAATTCAGCAAAGCTTTTTGTATAAATCAAATTAGGTGTCAGTCCAATTCTTTACTGACAATAATTATTTCTCAACTCTGAGTATTCTCTATCCTTTGTCAAAAAACCCACAAGGATTGTCAGAACTTGTAGATTCATTCTCCAAATTCTAACAGAGGGTAGAAATAATCTAACAGAACACTGAATTAAAGAAAAGGTTTGTGCACAAGTGTCTTGTAAAATAATTTGAAAATAATAGCAATAGTGAAAAAAATAAGAACCTGTCAACCTTCTTTTTGTTTTCCAGTGAACATGGAACAAATCCAAGCTGACTGACAAGCAAGCATGCTCCCTGCAAAACCCAAGCTCAGTGTGGCAGTAGACAGTTTTTGCAATAATATGCAACTTTCTTAGCTTAAATACAAAAATTGGTGACCACAGGCTACAAGACTGTATTTAAACAAGTGATTCTATCAGCAGCTAGAACAATCTGATAACATACAAAAAATAGCTAAAAAAGCCCAAAACCCTAGTTAAATTTTATCAAGATGTAATCCATAAAGTCCAGCAAAAGTGACAGTAGTGGCACAACATACCAATGTATACTAATGTATTTAGCCTAGAATGGAAAGTATTTGGTTTTCATTTTAAACAGAGACATGTTACTGACAGGGGCCACAAACACCAATGGCTAGATGAATTCCTGACTAACTAACAAAAATTTTCTACATTAGCTGTCAATTTAGATATTGAAAACATAACCAGAAATTTAAACAGCCTTCTTACATTCAATTTTATTTTTAAAACACTTTAAATACAGATAGGTTCAGATTTGATCTGTATCAAGCTTCAAGACAGAGTATATAGCAATAATGTCACACTGAGAAGATATTAAGTACTAAACCATACTAGTATCCCTGAAACTCCACCCCCCCATCTCCCCCTTACTGAGACAACAGTCAGCACAACCCCGACTATTAACCTCTATCTTTTCAAATGCATGTTCATCAGATGGGTGAACTTCTCAGTTTCACATTCCAGCCAGAATAGAGCACTTCCAACAGCACATTGTATAATAGTGCTGATTCAGTACTAGCTGAATAAAAACAAAACAATATCCACCCCACCAAAGACCTTCTACCGAAATCACCGATACCTTTTCTAGCTGCTAACATGCTCTCTCAGTTTCCCGCTGGCTTCCAACCTCCAGTTTCTAACCAGCTTTAATGATTGGTGGCTTATAACCTGATGGGCCAGAATTATAGATTGTTACATACCTAGAAATATTTTCTGAGACGAGAAAACTATGTTGCGCAGATAATGTGCCACTTGGATCATAAAATTATTCACCAAAATTCAGACCTCTGCCACTAAAAAGGAGACACTTGCCACCTACCTAGCTGTGAAACCAGCTTTGACAAAACGCTGACGTATCTGAATAAGCATATCATCATCAAGCTATTTAAGATAAGAGTTACAGGCCAAACAAGGAAAACTACTGGTAACATCACTCTTGCTCACCCCAAAGTTTTTTTCAGTCTTCTGCTCTGTTCTCTCAACTTGTACCTTGATCAAAAAAGGTTCACATCGGGAAAACTCTACCTTACTTCATATCTATCTTGTACTTTCATATTTTAGGTATCCTATTTATCAAACTGGCTCCGATCATAAGAGCCAACTTGACTTCAGTGTATGCTAGTGAAGCAGTACTGTTTGTATGCACGTAAGGACAAAACATCGACACCCAGGCAGAACTTACCCTATACC
This sequence comes from Ceryle rudis, assembly GCA_033439905.1. Lineage (NCBI taxonomy): Eukaryota > Metazoa > Chordata > Aves > Coraciiformes > Cerylidae > Ceryle > Ceryle rudis. Next base: position 36,774 of record JAAGNO010023998.1, read on the forward strand.
ATGCCAAAATGTATCATGAACAGACCTATTTTTTTGTAATACCTACAAATATCTGTAACATACAGTGATACCTAAAATGTACTATGCTTATTATTAGTACTATGGGTATAGGTAATGAAGTACCTATATTTTGTTATTTATAAAAACCCAAAGCAAACAACCACCACCCACAAACCAAAACCAAACAACAAACCCAAAAATATCAAAATACAACAAAACAACAGCATTAGCATTATTCTATGAAAATATCTCCTGCACTCCCCATAGTAGCAGTTGGCCTGTACTGTGATAAGACACTTAAAACTTCAGCTTTTGGAACTAATACTTAAAAAAATCTGGAAGCTTTATAAAAAAACATAGGCAGGTAAAATAGATTTTCACAACTGTGAGACAACCTAAATATACAACAAATACGTAATCATTTGCTCAGCATCAAACTCCAGAAAAGACCATTTGAATAACACTGTTCAGCAGACTACATTTTCAAACTTACTGCACAGTCACCCCTTATGCTGATCTATTACATAAAAAACCCAAACTTGTGACAAAATTTTCATATTTCTCATATATGTTTATGGTTCGTAACAGATTTTAGGCTTCCTGTGTATCAGCAATTTACTTTTGCCTGCTAACATAGGAAAACTTGCTTTGAAAATGTGTGTAATATACTATTCCTCAGCACAGATACTTTAGACAATGCCAGTTAACATTACTGTATTGTGCTGAAAAATCTGTCATTCTTGGTAGCAATTTTATTCATGACTTCTCTATAAAAAGTAGCATTTTAGGATGCCACATTATTTGAGTTTGAATTTTATGGCAGGTGCACCTTCATCCACTGGTTGAGACACAATTCAGATGCTTGTGAACATAAGACTAGTGAAGTTATTTCTCCATGCAATACTTCTCTGTCCTGTGCTCACTGACCTGAATGATTGTGCAGTCTAATTATACCTTTCTGAAAATGTGGTGGCCTCTGAGGTGGCTTCCCCACTGAACTAAGATCTTAGCTGTGAGATCAGAAAAGTAATTTCAAAAAACCATTTCAGCCTGTTCTGTCATTACATTAAAAACTACTTTCTATGCACTCATCTACTTTCAAAATACTGGCTGAGGCACCTACAGTATCGCTCATCATTAAGCTTCAAAGCATTGCAAGGTTAGAAGTCCCAGCAAAGCAGGACAATTAAGAAATAGCTCCTTTGGAAATCTGTATGTTATCTTTACAAAAGTCAATACAGAGTCAAAGTTAATAGAATTCCACTATTAATACTGCTGGCCTTACATTCAAGATGGGCTCTTTGATACCGGTTCAGACACTTGCATTCTCAAATGACCCACAGCTATGGTCCTTTCTTCTTCCAGTTACCCTTTCCATGTTTCTTGGTCTGTCTCTCAGTGGCCTCATGAGACAGAAGACACTGCTGCTTTTAAAAATAGCTTTTTTTTTTTTAATTTACCACAAACATAATCTCAATGAACAATGTAATCATTACAAACAACAACAGTTGGTTTTGTATAGTTTTTTCCTCTCTGTGCTCTGCAAAGAAGATTAGAAAGATCTCTTCCCTGCTTTATTTTAAGACACTGAAAAGAATTCCTTGTAATTCTAGAAAAAAAAAAAATTTCACTGGAGGAACCCAAAGCTCAAAGGGAAACTTTCAGTGCATCTACATGCAGGGCAAAGTGCTGCACACTTCACCAGCACTTTTTTAAAGCAAGCATCCAAGACAGGTAGGAGCTAATTAAGAAAACATTCAATATAGCATGAATCACATCTGCCAATGAGGTTTCACTTCCTCTTTACGCTAAACCAAATAGTTTTCTAGTCACCCACAGTACGTTTCTGGAAAAGGCAGGGTAGACAAGTTCTGAATTCCCAATGCAAACAGGTCACAAGGAACCTAAAAATAAAGAAGCTCCTATCTATCAAGACAGGGGGAGGGAAATCTGCAAAAGACTGCTGAAGGATTTTTAATTCACAAAAAAAGTTCCAAGTAAAATTTGCTTAATAATCCCTGCCATGCTTCACCTTTTTTAAAAATAAGCTCTATTTTATTTTACTATGTGAAATATCAAGATGATACGGGTTTGTTTGGAGATTTTTTGTGGTTTTTTCCATTATTATTGTTGATGACATTTGAAAAAACATACCAACATCATCTGCTTTCACAGCAGACACCAAAGTCCCTTACAAGCCACTTCCTACTAAAAAAGCTTGAGCAAACACACAACCGAAGATAGGGTTTTTTCACTGAGGAAAACTAGCTCCATAGCCTCCTCAATCTCTCTCCAACAGGCAAAATAAACAATCACCACCACAAAGTTACCAATTCCAGGATGTAATTATCCTTTGTGTCACAGAAAAAAAAGTTACCACAAAAAAAGCTACTTGAATTTATGTAAGGACATTGGATGAAATACTAAAGTGGCACATGAGATAACCAAGGCAGCTGCACCACGTAAGACACTGCGTTGGTGCTATTACATACAGTAGCTGAAATACTGCACGTTTTAAGTCTTTGGTGCTTTGGTACACGTATTTCAGGTTCTTCCCACATGAATATCCCAACAGAAATGACTGTGAAGTCACCGAGGACACCGTTGCTTTCAGTGCCGTTTCAGCAGAGGAAGGGAAAAGCTAGCAAAGGTCATTTTTACCTATTTCGGAGAATAAGGAAACACTCCCGCCGCCCCCACACTCACACCGCGCAGCACGCGAAACCTCCGCTCCCGCCACGCGCGCCTCGCACCTCAGCCACACCGGCCCGCACCAAGTGCCGGCAGCGGCGCCGGGGCAGCCCTACACCGCTGGGCCGCGGCCCCTACG
>JAAGNO010024002.1:0-12272 GCA_033439905.1 Ceryle rudis
ACCTATACCTGCCTGTCGCACAGGTATGGGCCCTGCCTCTGCCTCGGGGGACTCGTCCTCATGATCGTCTCCGCCCTGCAGTTCGGGGAGGTCAGTACGGGCGCCGCGCCGGTGTAGCGTGGCTACTACCCCCCTTCTCTTCCCTTTCCTTCCCTCCTTTCTTCCGGGCAGCTCTGGCCGTGCCGTGCCAAGCGGTGCCAGCGGGGAGAGGCGGCAGCAGTGGCGGCGGCCGGCGAGGTCCCACCCCCTGCACGGCCCGGAGAGCGTGGGTGCGTTTTGGTCCGGGGCTTTTTTCCCTTTTGGGAGCCGGGTAGTTGTTATGCCCTGCGAGCAGCGAGCTCCTTCAGCAAGCAGCTCGGACGTGCGTGCTGATGCTATGTATGTATGTGTGTATGTGTGTATCTATCTCTGTTTAACACATCAGGGAGAAGACGCGCTTTGCGGTGCTCCCTTTTTCCGCTGGGCTGTTACCCCTCGCGGCAGAGAAGCGGCACGAAGCAGCCCCGTGTGCCACGTTTGCGATGTCATGGGCGACGTGTGTGTCTGTGGCAGTTTCTAGGCCTGCCGAAGCTCTCGGGGCTGTATCTCCCGCATGCTGGAGGGCAGCTGCGTGCGGCTCTGGCTCGTCTCGCCGCCTGCCTCGCACTTGTTGGCACGGCTGGCGCGTAACTTGCGCCCGTGGGGAATAACACCGCCCTCCTGCAGGCGCCAGGTGTGACCCTGGCGTTAAGTGCCCCCGGGGGGTTGTTAGGTGGTTTCCAACCTGTTTGTCGGGCCCTGGCAGAGGAGAGCTGGGAAAAATCTGCCTGCTCCAGGAGCTCCCGATTGCTTGTTGGTGCTTTGGGTATGTTTTTTGTTTGGCTTTCTTTTTTCCCACTTCCCTTATCAGGTGCTTTATTAGTACTGTATTTGTGTTTTATTTGACTCATTTAACGCCTGTGCTGGATGTAACCTTCCGATGGCAACTGTGACAGAATCCTTCTCCTTTCCGGCGTTTAAGGAGTTAAATGTAGCCTGTCTCCGAGCTGACTACAGCTCACCAGTCTGTGTTGCATTACTTGCTGCTTACTCAGTTTGCCTGCTATTTTGTACATGATGCAATATAACCTCTACTTTTTCTATATATCACTTTATACAGATGTAAAGTATATTTTAAAGCTTCATTTCATATTACCCTATCTATTTTGGAAGTCATCAGTGAAACAGTCTGGGAGGGGGAACCCAGTCCTGACTCAGGGCAGTGTTTGAGAATATAGTAAATATTCAGGGAATTAAAGAAATTATTTTGTCAGTGTAAAAGGATGGCAGTGTTAAATGCAAACAGTCTGGAATATCCAGATTCCTAAATTATTTTTATTTTATTTGTGTGTGTGGTGTCTCTCTCTTTTTATTTTTTTCTTCCCTGTTTTATTTTGATGGGCCCTTTCAGATAGAGGGAAAAAAATGGAGAGCCAAAAAGTGTATTATCTGCAACTCCCGAGTATAGCACAATCAGAACTTTTTTGTGTGTGTCTGTACATCATCTTTGCATAAAGTACTTCACCCTTGCTGTCTTGCAGGGTTCACAACTTCAGGGAAACACTTGAAAACCATCAGCTAATTAATTAATTAATTATTACTCTTAGGCACCTGCTTGTACATGATCATCAGCTTGGATCAGTGTATACTTCCTGGTGCTGTGAAACTTTGAGTATAGTTTTGCTTCTCTTCAGAATGGGGAGCTAAACCCAACTTTAGGACTTCTTAGAACTTTAAAGGTTTTTTTTTAAAACACTTCAGTAGTTGTCCGAATTATGATCGATTTAACTGAGAACCAGTCAGAATCACTACTCAGAATTATTTTCCTACCAACTCTTAGTTTGCTACTTCTAGTCCTTTTAGAACTGTTTTCCAAACTTAGATACTATTTAGACAGTGAGCAAAGAACTGGCAGATTTATGGAGGAGTAAGTTTTCCAAATTATATGTTAAGAAAAAAGTGACTAGCAATCTTTTAAAACAAAGAAACAAAAAACCACCACCAAAACTACATTTTGTGGAATGACCATCCAGAAATAGAGAAAAACTTTTTTTACAATGATGGTAAGCGAGCTTGGTAAGGGATGTTAGCATGTGTTTTGCTTTTTACTTTTATGATATAAAGTGGTGTGTTTTGGTAAGCAGTGTTAGTTTAAGGACTTACGAGAGACTAGCCTTTGGAGAACCAACACCTTCTGTCAACTGCATTGGGAAGGGAGAGCACTTCTCAAGTACAGAGGCAGCAACTAATAAAAATATATAAGACTTTTGAAAAGGAAACCAAGTCTTTCTAGAAATTATCAGCTCAAACATTTTTTACAATCTGCAGGGAATTGTCAAGCAATAAAAAGCATAAGGTAATGCTTATCAGACCCTGGTGTCTGAGCAGGGTTTGCAGTTCTGCTTTCCCCCAGAGACAGCTTTTTTTTTTTTGTCCTAATAGGCAAAACTAGATCTGCTTACTTCTATTCGTGCTAAACTCAATGTTAATGTTGGTGCAAAAATGAACAGATAGGGCAAATCATTTGCCTGAAAATTAAGCTGAAAATGAGCTTAATTTCAAGAAAATGCTTGAGGTCCATGAAATAACAGTGCATTAAGCATGATTCAGGAACATTTTTGCAAAAACATAGCCAGGTCTAAGCCAATGCTGTCACCTTGTAGTAAGATGAGCTTTAACTTTGAGGACAATCTGTTTTCAAAACTTTTTTGGCTGTCCTTCTGTAGGTCGCTCAACTTGGTTAAAATGTTTTATAACTGAAACACGGCAGAGCTACTGGTATCGCCTGTCTGATATGCTATCTCCTAATAGAGGGAGTGTCTTTCCTGTGGTGGTGGGTTTTTTTTCTTCTAATGTTGTTCCCTTAGTGGTTTTATAATATCAATATGTAAAGTTAAAGCAAAGCAGCCCCCAGGCATTATTGCAACACAGATAATGTGACAGGAGGAAACAGTTACAGGGGAAAAAAAAGAAAGTATCAGGTGGGAAGAGCTTAACAATTTCCCTATGTGTGTTTCTAAAGAGATCTGCCCGGTGTCTTTTTGGTTATAGTTGCATAAAGGCAAAAAGTTAAGGCTTGAATAGTTAAAGTTTTTCTTCTGGAGAGCTTTTTATTCTTATAATAAATTACATTTTTATTCAAATACTTGTGTATTTCTTCTGGAGGAAGATCAGTGTGTGTCAGTCATTATCAGTAGTAGCAAATGTGTCTGTGGATATTGTTCAGTGTGTGCTGTACTAAACTAGTGCCTTTGGCAGAAGGACATAATGACTTGCCATGAAATAGTGTAAACACCACGTTTTTAAGACAGTTTCCAACTTTGGTATTTAAGGGAGGGAATTTTTTATTCTCACCTGGGAAATTGTGTGCCCTTTGTGTAAGGGGAATGAACTTGCACAGATGTGATCTTGGTCACGAAGACTGTTTGCAGCCTTGGCAGGAATTGTGTCTGTCTGTGCTTGTCACTCGGCCATTCTCCCTGCTCTCTAGAAGTCTTTTACTTGCTTTAGTGGTCATGGGCATGCAGAGCCGTGTATCTTCTTAAAAGGGAGATAGTCTTTATGGTATGGTGTTGAATACTATCTTTGAGAAATGGTACAGCTCATAGTTCCCATAATACAAGAAATAAGCAATAGTAAAATTTAAATCTAGGAGAGTGGTGTAAAGTACATACTCTCCTTTCCTGGTATTTATTTTTCCTCTCCAGTACCCATAAATGGGTATTTACCCAGGTAAAATAAGCCCCTACGACTTTATCTCTAAAGCAGCACAAGATGCCACTTTAGTTTTTAAGGCTGGACTTGCACTGTAAAAGATACCCTAACATTTTTATCTCAGAGTAGAACGTAAATATTTTGTATTCTTTCTTTTTTAAAGTCTGTTTGGTTTTTTCTGTTTAGAACCATGATGTCAGATACTTTTGTTAGTACTGGAAACATAACCGTGTGCCTTTGTTTTGTGCGTGTATATATGTACATTTAGGAATGGAAATGGAATGTAAAATTGCAGCTTTCCAAAGTAAAAAATTAGCTTGTGATTGGTACCCTGTATAGCTAATACATGAAAATGTTAGGGAATGGGGACAGCTGGCAAAAAGCATTAAGGTAGAGCTCAGCTTGACCTTTTAGCTAAGCAACCTTGACGGCTGGATGAAGGTGAGGAAGACAAACCTGCCTTCAGCTGTTTGTTCCCACCGTTTCTTCTCTGCTTCAACAGCCAAACAAAGGAAGGTCAAGTGCTCTGGTTTTTGAAGGTTCATCTTTCTTTTGCTTTCTTGGGTCACTGTGGGGTCAGGTGAACTCGTGTCAAGCGAAATGGGGGTGGCGGAAATGCAGGGGGTGGAAGAGAGGCTGCAGCCTGCAGAAATACTTTGCTGTTGGGTTAGTCTGGCTGCAGTGTCAGCTGTACATCAGCTCTATTGGGAAAGAGCTGTTGTGGTTTCAATTTGTGGCCAGGTTAATTTGAATAATTTGATATGCTTTGGCATATTTGATATTTTGGCTGTTTGTTTGCAAATGTTAGATTTCAGAGGTGTACTTCAGTGTGTCCTGTATGAAATAGCAAGGAGGATTAGCAAAATTGGGGGTGGTGGGAGGGGGTAGGGGGTGGGTAGGGGTTTCCTGCTTGCACTGAAGTATATTTGGTTTAGGTCTCAGCTTGGGGAATATATTTTTTAAAGTCTTAGAGTTATGAGGGAGGTAAACTAAATGAATAGCAGTTTAAACTGTGTCCGAGAAACATTAAATCATTTCTTGAAGAGAAAAAGCTAAAGTTTGTTTAAATCAAGTGTGTTTTTAAGTTCCAGAACTGATTGCTGGCTCAGTGTAATTACTTAGTTTGGATTAAGGTCTGGTCAGTTGTGCATTAATGCAGAGATCATTTTGAGTGAAATTGATTGTGATTAAACATCTCAAAAGGAAAAATTTAAGTGTCTAATTTTAGAAGGCGGTGACATCAAGTATTTGGGGTTTTTTTGTTTGTGGTTTTTTTTTTTTTCTTTGCAGGTTGTCTTGGAGTGGAGTAGAGACCAGTATCATGTTATGTTTGATTCATACAGAGACAACGTTGCTGGCAAATCATTTCAGAATCGGTGAGTTTTACTTGCAGTTGACAGCATTTCACATTTTACTGTTCAATAAATTTTCAGATATTTAAATCAAATGTTTTAGATGAAGTAACACACTGTTGAGTAGGGCCTTATTGTAGAGGCTCGAAATCTGCAGCAAATTTTAAGCTTCATGTTTGTAAAATGGTGAGTTAGTGCTTTATATCAGAGCTTGGAAGATGTTTGGCATTTGGAAGCTCTAGTCATATAACAATTTGCATAAATTAAATGCATTTAAAATGTAGTCTCTAATGAAGCATCAAAATTGTGATAATATTAACAGTACAGGGAGGACATGACATATTTTTCCATATTAAAATATGAAGAGATAACTACTGTTCCTGTGTGCTTAAAATTCCAACTTTCAGTGTTTTGAAAAGTTATTTTTCATTTACCTTACTTTTTATTATTGTGACATCTCCTGAGGGGTATTATTTAGAAGAGAAGTCACAAAGCTAGTAAGAAGAAGCTTTTTACAGCTGAGTGCATGGGAGAAGTCGCTCACAGCAAGATGGAAACCAAGTCATATGGTCATTTGTGTTAACTGCTACATGACTTCTTGTGGTTTCATCATTTGTGTCTGAATAGTCATGGGATCTTTTGCTCAGGAAGTCAGTGGTCTGTGAAGTGGTAGAGGGAAGAAGCTGCTAAGGAGATATCATCTGACTCTGTAAGTGTTGATACTGGAAATTGACTGGAACTTAAACAAAACACAAACAGCAACAACGAAAAACCAACAAAACCCACAAACAAAAACACCAACCCAACAAAAACCAATCCTGAAAGCAGATGCTTAATCTGCCTTGAGGTTTGTTGAACCACGGGACAGTAGAAAGGATTAGATGGGTTTGTCACGCTTTAGCTGGTGTGAGAAGTCTGTAATAGTACATTGCGTGGTATCAGTGATCACTTTTATCGTCTCATTTCTTACCCCACTCCCTATTTTTCAAGGGATACAGATGGGTACAAAGTGATACAGCTCATACAAATGACTAGCTTAATGGTTACGTGTTTCTGCAGTAGTGAAGTGGAAGGGTAGTAATTTGTTTCTGTCAATACTCAAATGCCTGACTTTGTGATAATTAACTACAGTGCTTTTATAAAATGGCCAAATCTGTCCAAAACAAAATTACAAATCTTATTGTTGTGATATAGTCAGTTCCCAGGTCTGCAGTGTGTTTTCTTTCTTAATTTTGGTTGTGTAAAGCATGCCTTAGCTAGTGCTGATTTCCCTGACTTGTGAGCAAGACATCTGGTGCCTAGGGAGGAGCTACTGGCTGCCTGAACAAGAGCTTAAGGTCTTCCTGATGGGTGCTTAGGTTATTCCCATTCACCCCTGTGTCTTTAATATTCATGTCAGGTGTGACAGGGAGGTTTATTGTGATACCTGTGTGTAGATGCTAGCTTCCCATAAAAATTCACACCAACAAAAAGTCTTTGTAGAAATGTATGTTGTCCATTAACTTTTAGAAGTCCCTTGTCAAGGGTTAAGTTTGCTTTTGTCAAACTTGATGAATGCAGTAATGGACCCTATCTTGCAGTATCTGTATCAGTGGTGGTTTGATGGAGTTTCTAAGGCTGGTGTCAATCCAACATGTAGGGTGCCACATCATTTTTACTTAACCTGAGGTTTTTGGACCCAGTTTTGAATTTTTTTTTTTTTTAAGCAGTTTGTATTTTAGTGTTAGGGAAAAATAGTCAGAATTGGAGAACAGGAAGCTTCTTGCTTTGGAAATTAAGCAGGATCCACTGCTTAGCAGAAAGTAAAATCTACATGGCCTTTAGGAAATATTAATAGACCTTCGACTGAATTAAAGAAGTGTTATCTCTAGGAGCTTTGCAGGAAAATATCTGTTCTTGTCAAACAGACGTGTTACAAACTTTAATAAAGAAAACCTCAGTGTAAAATGTAGACAAGTTTTCACATGTTGACATGCTCCTTATAATTATTATAAACTCAAAAATCTCTTCTTCCTAAGATATCAGTGATATTGCTGGCATCATTAGTTACACCTATTGAACACTGTTCTCTGCCAGACCAAGGAAGACTTCTTGTTTTGGTTCAAAGTTCAGCAATTGCTTTGGTTTGCTTTTCCCTCCTGTCACATGTCCTTTGGCATCCCAGCTGTTGCATTTTCCAGGTAGTCATGTCAATTGCTAAACTTCCTAGTTATATTGCCCAGGCTCTTACACAGCTTGAGACAGTGCAGCAGAAATTCCAGGGCTCTTTCCAAGCCACCTTTTTTGAAGACTCAGTTCTGGTACAAAAATAAAAGGAAGAGAAGGAAACTAAATAATGGAGTTGCGTGCATGAGTGTCCTGGGTGATAACTATAGTTTACTATTCCCTACCAGTAAATTCTGCATTTTGGAAAATACTGAAGTATAATTTTGCTATTCCAGGACATGGTCAAATAATATTTAAAACTCCAAAAATATGTATGGGGAAAAAAAAAACTGTGAAGGAACAATCCTCAGCTTTTAAGATGTTCAGACTGATTTCAATATGGTTCAGCAAGAGCCATCAGTGGTTGGGGAGCCATTAATTGTTGAGCAGATTGAGGCTGGAGAGGAAAAGAAGCACAGATTAGGGAGCTAAGAGGTACTGGAACAGCGATCACAATGAACAGTTGAGTTGCCGTTGGTGGGTAATTACAGAGATGTAACAGGCAGGAGGGCCGGGAGGTTTACTGGGGGGAGCTTAAAGGTGTAATTGACTTACACTTTTTCATAAAGAGGCTCAGCAAGGTTGGAGATCAACGTATGGTAGCTTGGGAGAGATCCAGAGGCTGCCCTGATTCTTCAGCAACAGTAGGCGCTGAGTCAGTGAGGCTTTGTCTTCTAACTGCCATCTCGACTATGATTGTGGCTCATGTCACGGGTATGGGAAGCATTGCATAGAAGAGGAAGCATGTGACAGGTCTCGTGTCCTATCTGGCAGAGCTGGTGGCTCTCAGTTTGTCTTCAGCAGGATCTTCTGAATGCTTTAGGTTTGTAAGTAAAAAATGGGTACATTTTTGAAAGAGGAAAATGTAAACAAGTATCCAAAACAATCTCAACTTATTGTCTGGGATTCTCCAAGGAAGTTTCCGAAGTCTGTGTTTGCTGATATTAAAATAAGTAGCAATTGGGAAAATTTCTGATTTTCTGTAGAAAGTTGTTACATAATTGCTATTTAAGCAGCTCATTTTGGGCTTAATGTGTTTTCCAGACTGGTATTTGTGATGAGGGCCAAATATGTAAATTCACACAAAGGAGAAGCAAGCACAGCTACAGAATTTGGGGAGGGGGGAATTTTTGATCTTTTCTGACCTTGAACAATTTGCAAAAGACTCTGCATATTAAAAATAGTGTTCGAGAAGGATAATGCAGAAGTGGCTCTCCTGTTCCTTTTTAATTTTAAAGCAAAATACCTCTACGTGCTTTTCAAAATATAAACTCTCAGTGCTTTTTAAGAAGCTGTTAAACCAGCCAGGAAGCTTTGGCAAAGACCAACAAGTTGAAATCTTAACGATGTTACTGATATTAATTGGGAGCAACATATTAATTTGTGTATGATAGCTGGTTTTTATTATTATGCTTGCTAAACACTACTTTCTTGAACAATGTATGCTGTAAAAATGCATTAAAACAATTACCTGAGCATTTGGATAAATTTGAAGCAGTTAGACTAGTGCATCTGTGAACAGTTCACTTGCTTTAATAGCATCTTTTACTAGTTGCTATTGCAACTGCGAATGAAGAATGAGCTTGCTATGCCAGGGTTCATTCAGAGTTTACATACCAGCATCTGACAAAAAAAGCCTTTTCTCTGTCCAGTTTATCAGCCATTGGCTCTGTGTGACATCATTTCAGTGCTAACAGTTAAGTGTAGCAAGTTAGGTAGTTAATGTGCTGTTGCTCAGAAACACACTTTTAGCAAATGGTAAATTGGGGAGAGCCTTCACAGAAGTCAAAATTGCTTCATACCCTAGAAAGTTGAGGCTTTTTTTTTTTTTTTGGACATTTTCTGATCTTTAATATAAACCTGTGTAAATAAATGCTATGCTTTGCCCAGAAGACTGAGGGTTGGGCATTTTTCAAATCAGTTGACTTGAGTTGGGTGCTTTCACCTAAACCACTCTTGTCCTAGCTTTACCACGCAAGGGACTGTCAATCCAGAAGTTGAACTGATCACAACAGATGTAGAAAACCTGTAAGAACTTGTGCCATTGAATTTCTAATCCCGTGGAGGACTTTTTAGTTCAAAGCATGCTTTGAGCTGCACCTGTTAATGAATCAGAAGCTAGTGTCCCCTTCTAGGAAAGAAGTGAAATACTGATTATAAGGTAGTTTTAGTCAATATTTTGACTTTGTTTGCCAGTTAAGGCAGTAACCTTCTGCAGAGTGCTGCATGTCAGAGGTGAGAGGACTTTCTCTGCTTGGGTGATGTTGCTGGGGAAGGCAGTGCTGCTTCTTAGATGTTCAAACTGACCCACAGTTATCCTCCAATTGTTGTAGCTCAGTTAGGAACAATGATGAATTGGGTACAAAATGTTCCTGTCTGTTGTGCAGTGACCAGCTATTGGCTGCCATTTTATCAAATTTTGTGCTTCAGCTATTGAATCTCAGCCTGTAGAAAATGAAGCTGGATAGAAGTTGTCTGCATGTCATACTGTGCAAGGGTAGGTGGAGGAGATACTGGCCTGTAAGCTTGGTGTCTTTGAATGCTTTTTCAAGGATGCAGTAGGTGGGGAGGGAACACCTTTCTGTGGAAACCTCATTGTGTGACCTTGTGGATCTTAGCATTAGAGCAGTGCTCAACGTTGGCTAGGCCATCTACTGTTCAGGCCGTTATTGAATAGCTTGACACTGGAACTTTTGAAAATACTGGATGGGGCATCCTCCTGCTGTCTGGGACTGAGAGAGTCACCTATAGCAGTAGCCTGGAGTACCTGCTGAAGCAAAGCTGTAGACCTTGGAGGGGAGGTTATCGTAAACAAATAGAAAAAAGGTACCCAAACCCCTCGAGTATGCTTAGAAATCTGTAACTGTCCAGAAGCAGCTTCAGGACATTGAATTGTGTCAAGAATGAACTTGACTCCTGTATCTAGGGTCTGAATTCATATAGCCCACGTATATTGTTGGTTTATGAAATGCTCTGTTATGAATATCTAAGAGGCATTCCTAAGATAGAGACCTCGTCCTGCTGAAATCTTACTGGATCTCGGCAATTAAATAACAGCAAGTATTATTTAAGTCTTTACACTTTGTGCTGTCCTGTCTAATGTGGTTGGTGAATTAAGGATGTGCCTGGATGCTGGTACTGATTTGAGAAGTATTTTATGGGTTTGAAGGATTTGCAGGTTAAAGTTACAGGTTAAAGTCAGTGAAATTTAGAGACTAAAGTTCAGACTTTGTAATTGCTCAGCTGTTATAGCTGCTTTACATCCTTTTTTGGTTTTATGGCTGTGCTGTTTTGCAAAGGCTTGTGTATAATTAAAAGATGATATATATATGTATAGCTAAAGAGAAGCTTTCTGCTTTGTCTTGTTTGCAGCTCAGACTCCAAGTATTTCTGTTGTTAGACAGAAATTGCTATTGTAGGATGCCGCAAACACTTGTTTTATAATATTAAACAGCTCATGTAGCTTTCATTTGGATTATGTAGGCTTTGTTTACCCATGCCGATTGATGTGGTGTACACCTGGGTGAACGGCACGGATGTTGAACTGATCAAAGAATTGCAACAGGTCAGAGAGCAGATGGAGGAAGAACAGAAAATAATGAGGTAATAATCTCATGTATTTTTTTCCCTGTAACCGACAGCAGCAATCTAATGCAGTACTAGCCCTCTTTGTTTTGCTCCCATGTTACTCAACATGAAAATTCAAAGTGCGTTTTCTTCTTCATTTTATTATTCTCAAAACCTTGTTTCAGTTCTAGATTTATCTATGAAGTACTGTCTAATCAGAAAACTGTTTAAGATACAAAACATAATCATTTAAAGTAATTAAGGCTGTTCTGTCTTGAATTTGTAAAATGCCAATACAAAAAACTGTGCTTTGCGTATGTCCTTCTTACTGATTGCTATAACTCAGTTTGTAAATAATAATAATAAAACTGTATCTCAAATTTGTAATCTTTTGTCATCAGCTTTTCTCTCCTCCACCCCCCTAGTATTTCTTTTTATAATGGGCTTAATAAAATCTGAAGCATGTTTCTTAAAGGGTGTCTTTTTAAATTTAGATTTGTAGTCTCCCAAACACTGGAACTTAGAGGAAAATAATTTATTAATGTTATAAAGATATGAGCCAGCCTTCTAGCTAAGGAGGGAAAGACGGGTATTATTGAATTTGGTATTATTGATTGTGAGATACTGTTCTGCAAAACTGCTTTTCTAAGGCTTTAAACAGAGGCTGCTGTAGACACCTTGGTTTGTGTCTTGTAACCATTGACTTAGTTCTTAATAAGTGATTCTGCCATCTATTTTGGCCAGAAAATATGCTAAATGGAAGAACAAGCCTGTATCTTAAGGATTGTAATAGTTTAATTCAGACTAATCTGATTTAAACTATGTAACTTGCTGCACAAGAGAGCAGATTGGTCTGATTTTTGGCATGTTATGACATGCAGTTTGGGTACCACTGCTGATGTGATCACAAGTCAAATTCTGGAGCTTTGTTTTGCTACTTAAACAATGAAAATATTAGTAAAACTTTAAATACATTAAATTTAAACATCTTGTACATAAACATGGTCTCAGCTCTGAAAAGCTTTCATATTTATACTAATCTTTTCCTAGCAGTTCATGCAGCAAATGTTAGTGGGTTTAGCTTTGTCATTCCATGTGCTGTGATTCCTATTTTACAAGGGGGGAAACAAATGTTATTTTTTTTTTTCCAAAATGCTGATTTGGAAAGTTGATATCAGACTTATGAGTGACTCTTGTCCACGTCACATTCATTATCTACAGGGCACCCAGTTCTCTCCCTTGTAGATGACTTTTTTCCATGTATTTTAAAATCAGTTAGCACTGTTACAAAAAGCTGTTTCATGGGATCAGTGTATCTTGAAGACAAAAGCAACAATCTCTGCTAATGAGTCTATATTTTGTATTGCCTAGCAAAACTTAGTGAGTTGTAACTTTCTGAACTGAGCTAGTCATAAT
>JAAGNO010024005.1:0-11627 GCA_033439905.1 Ceryle rudis
AATCCTCTGAGACGGGGAAAGATTATCAGTCCTTAGACAACTAATATTAAAACAAAATAAATTGGAAGCCTTAGGACTTTGAGAGTGTTCAGGAAAGACAATTATGTCCACACTTGCCCAGAGTAAAGGTAGAAAAACAGTGGCAGTTTCTTGATAGTGTTATTTGCTTGGTAAAGACAGTTTATATGATATATATGTCCTACTGTGTTATTTAAAATGGGTTCAGAATTGAAGAAACATAGCTTAACTATGCTCTTTGCTATGCAGAATTAATTCCCATGCCTACAAGTGTATTTTTTACTAAGGGTGCTACAGTTACTTTCATGAAGAGACGTGGTATGACATGTATTACATGCCTGACATTTCCATTAGACTTCTTTATCAATCTTAAATGCATTTCATACTAGCCTTACTCTGCTCATTATTCATCACTAGAGTTATTCCTTGTTCCCCCAGCAGCAGACACTCTGAATTAAGAATGTCTGCAGGATCGATATCATTAATGCTTTCAGGTGAAATCTTTGTCTGATTAATGAGCATGTATTAAAATCCCTTGAATTTGGTTATAACACTGATGTTTTGCATATATTTTCTGGATCTATGATTGCAGGCTTCATGTAGATTACTAAGTAAATACCTCATTTGAAATAAGAGGTATTATGTTTTTCCAACTGTGTTCAACTCTGTCTTCTTCCAAGCCTAGGTGCCTCCCTGCCCTGCTTCTCAGGTCTTCTGGAAGACTCCTGATGCAGATTACAGCACTGCCACCAAATGATGCTGCTCTGAACCACCAAGTCACTTTTTCGCATGTTCCTTGGTATGTCTGTTCCAGAGCCTCGCTCTGCCTCAACATCCAGCCAACACAGGTCTTGCTCTGATGTTTACTGGGGTTCACGCTGTGCTTAACTTCTAATGTTTTTACCTTACCAACTGGGAATCATTGTTCTTGAAGTAATGGTTGGCTACAGTATAAATACGCCCACTAAGCTATCAAGGTGTCTATACTTCAAACTGGTCATGCTATGATGCCATAAAAAAATAGCATAATAAACAAAGCCACAGAATGATATAGAGAATAACTAATATCAAACTGAATACAGCACACTCAAGTAATTCCTATTTTAGCTGCTGAGGAGAAAAATCACTTACTTAGGTAAAGCAAAGCAAAGGAGGATTGGCAAATGATGCAGTGAAGGAAATTCTTAGCTCTCTGTCTTTTAACTGTGATGGAAAAGTCTCCTAAGCAAAATAACTCCAAATGGAGGGTTGAGGAGGGGTAACAGCAGGACTTCCTTCTAAGGGCAAAAAGATATAGGCACATATCCCACAAAAACGTGGGCTTTCCTGGTCCTCAATCATCAGCCCTTTGCCTTTTACTTGACAGCTGCCAAAAGAGTTTTCAGTCCCTGAATAATAAGCCTCATTTTATAATAATGGTGGCAGATGTTTGCATCATAAGTCTGTGCATCATAAATCCAAAGGTATATTTCCATTGTAAATACAGAGTATGAAAACCCAGTATTTGAATGTCATCCCCATAGCATGACTAGCACTGTGTCAATGTCATTTTACCATCTTAATTACATCAACATTGTCCTTTGTGACACATACTTCATATTTCCATTAAAAACGTCTCTGATGAGGGTAGTAGCACTATGACAATCAAGCAGAAGAAAGACATCTCTAAATTATACTAGCTTTCTCAACATCCCAATTGCACTGTAGAACATATATCTGAACAGCTAAAGATGGCCTGAAAGTACACATCACCCTGAACTGCTCTGGCGTAGATAGCTATTGAGGAGCAATTAAATATGGATGATAACTGACAGACGTCAGTGCACCTCACCCCCTGAACTTCTTAACACTGAATGATGGTAAAGAAACAGCAGAACAACATAATTTGTGCCTTTAACATCTTCCCTGTATGCTTGCATACATGCTTATGAATTTCCACAAGAAATATTCTCACACCATAGACTTAATAGAAATGTTTGCACCAGTTTTTATTCAATTGCATGGTAAGTCTTAACCCAGGAAGCCTTAGGTTCCAGAGTACCACAGCACTGTGAATGCACAGAGCTTTTATTTTCCCAAAGGAATGCATTTCTAGGATCACAGCTGTAGAACAAAGCTTACAAAAGGATGCAAGTGTACCCCAAAAACTAAGATTAAAATAATACAATACTGATTACAAGAAATCCTATTATAGGAGTGTGGGAAAGCAGCCCCTGAGTTTCACTGTTTGGTACTTCTAATACAGTTTACAGAACTTGCTTCTTGTTCTCTTAAGGCAGAGGGCTTTTAATGTGGAACGTTTGAAATAGTCTCAAAGAAATGCTCTTTTATAGAACTTTTTTTCTTTTGCTTTTTACTTTCTTCTTTTCTTTTTTTTTTCCTTTGATGTCACACAGATCTGAACCATGACTGCAGACTAATTTGTGTCTAGAGCAAAATTATGCTGAATACACTTGGCTGAAATGTTTCAAGAGGTTTAGCAAATGAGTAGGCCTAGAGTAGAAAAATGATTGGGTGATATTTTCTGTATTTCAGGACTCAGAGATGTGATATGGATATGGTCTGAACTGCTATAGCATTATTACTGTCATGAGATGACTGCTGTAATTTAGCAAAATTTGCCATTGATCAGATGCTCCCATGTTCTACTGCATGTTAGGGATACCCTAGCTAACTAGCATGTGCTGTAAAGTATTCTCTGCATGGTTTTTGAATTTCTCTGGTTTTATCCTAAAATGATCCATGAATTGTAGTAGTGGAAAGTCCCATCCTCTGGGGCTAGGACACTGGTAAAAGAGACTCTCACTTAAGCTTGTCTCTTCCCCGAGAATGATACACTACTGCTGTCTGCACAGGATTGACATTTGGTAAAGCAAGCAATGCCTGTGGTTTGCCAGCAACTCTAAAATCACTGTCCTCACTTATAAAACATGAAGCAAGATGAAGAATGGATTTATTTTGTGATAGTGCACAAATGCATAGCACTTTTATTCTGCTGGTGAAAGATAAACTGAATTGAAAAAAAAAATAATAGTTCAGAGCTACTTATGTTATAAATAGATAAAAGTGTCTTTTCTTATTTTGTTAAAAAAAGAAGTCAGGATGCTTACAGAACTCTTGGATCTGGGATGTCTTCTTGGGCAAGAACCTCACACTCAAACATCAGAATTGTCTGTTCTGAGTAGGACATTTACCTGCAGTAAGTCTTCCCAAATGCACATGTACTCCCCATTCACATTCAAGTCTCTTCCACAGATTTTCCTCTGATTCTCAATCTTAGTACTAAATCAAGGTATCAGTTTTTAACATTGCTCCCAAAGGACTGCTGACTGTTACAGCATATGTTTGGAAATGCCGGTGTCTCTAAGGAATAGTCAGACAGAGCTGTTGCCTGTAAACAAGGCTCTTTTGCAGAATAACTGTGGAAAGCATAATGACTAGGCTAGTAATAAATTTTGCTATGAATGAAAGATTTATCTTATATAAATAAAATCTCCCTTTAGACCGGCAGGGAGAGGTTTATCTCAGTGTAAACTTATTAACACATTTAAAATATCATTTAATTCCTTTACATAGACAAGCACACTTTAGACTACCAGAAATGAGAAGCAATGATGGTAGTTTTGACAAAGACTGGAAATGAGAGCAACCTATTAGGAGGATACTCAGAGTTTCAATATAGATGACATTATACCTGGTTTGCTTGAATGGTGGGACAGGTGATGGTGATACTGGCAAGTCAGACCTTATGCCTGATTTAGTCTCCTCAAATATAAAATGGAGTTAAAGACACTCTGTACGGTATTCTGAAAGTATGTACAGAATTTATCACATAAATAAGACCTCGTATTGACTGTTGAGTAATTGGGATCTGTGATAGCTTTGGGCTTGCAAATCAACACAAGATTCATCAGACTGGAAAACTAAAAAGTGAAAAGTGAGCTATCAAATTACTTCCTAATACCAGTGTCATGTCAAGTGCTCAAAGCAGGTTGTATTGATTGCAGAAGAAAGTCTGATTTGCTTCACTGGTAGGTCCATAACATCAGCTTATAGTCTCGGCATGTTTGCCCTCCAAATAAGCCCAAAGTAAGCAATTTTAGTAGAGATCGTATGAGTACAATCTGTAATCTATCTGAGCTGATGTACCCAGTCTTTCATCATGACTTCAGAAAGGCTGACTGCACTTATGCCCTTAAACACAATGCAGAGCAGAACTGGCTTGCTTCTTGAGTATGGCCAGGGCAGTTATACAATATAGATCTTATGCAGTGTAGACATTGATAGTCCTTATGAATCATAGTTCGTTAGCACTTCTATTAATTTGTGCAAAAAAGGTCTGAACTTTGCTCACTGAAGGCACATATAGGTAATAATGCCCTGCATAGCACTTGTGTGTAAAGGCTTTGCCATGTGAAAGTTTGCCATGCACTTTCTTTGATGGACACCAAGCTTTTTAGGTTGGTAAAATATAACCTCTACTCTTGAATGCCTTGAAGAAGCAATTCTTAGTCACAAGATGATATAAAGAAGGGATAGATGGAACTGACAGATACAGAGTAATAGCAGAGTAGGTAAATACACTCTGAGCTGATATGAAGTATAGCTATTACATTTACATCTCTCCCTTTGTATATTGTATGTTTAGAGGCTTTGTGAAAAGACAGTAAGTTATAAAAAAAGCAAATGTTAACTAAAGATATATTCATCACAGGAAAATGACCCAATATTTCATTTCATTTTCTAAAATATAGGAGCAGATAGCAGATATTGTCAGCCATCTCTGTTCATCTGTTCATTACTTTCAGAGATGTTTCAGGTCCTTTTTATCTGGCACGGATCTAAAAAAAAAAAAAAAAGGAAACCAGTATAAAAAAGTAGATTGTGGCAGTTATGCATTAGTAAAAAGAAAAAATGTATTTATGGAGATCTGCCACAGGTTAACTCTTTACTGTATGTTACTGTTGTATTATGCCTTGTGGCATGTTGCTATTAAGACATAATAATATGTATTTTGAAAACTATTATAAAAGTTTTGGTTGTGATGGACTCTATTATGCCTGAGGCAAAAGTTACCCCTACTTCCTTCCTTAGTTCTTCTCTTCTCTTCCTCTTCTCTTCTCTTCTCTTCTCTTCTCTTCTCTTCTCTTCTCTTCTCTTCTCTTCTCTTCTCTTCTCTTTTCTCTTCTCTTCTCTCAGTTACTTCAGATTATTTCCCAAAATCATGATTTCCAATTCAGAGTTGTTTTTTTATGACATATGAACTACAGCGGTTATCACAGGTAACCTCTTTTTCTCTATTGTAACTTTGAAATTGTCTATTGCAAATCTGCAAGAACATGCTCTTCATAAGCTCATAATATTGTTTTATAAACTTAGTCATAATGAAAATAGGGATGAGTGAATCCCCTTGTTTCTATTTTCTTCCAGAATCCCTTCTATGTTGGAGCTAAAAAAGAAAGAGCTAAGAAAAAGAAGGTGGTGTGACAACGAGAAGATTAAATATTAAGGGTCAGCAAGTGTTTTAATTTCTCTCTGCAGAGACTTATATATAAAATTAGCTTTTTATGCATAGTATTTTATAACATTTTTACAAAGGGTATAAGCAAATCACTCAATTTTAGAATAGAAATTAAATAAATATGAGTGAAACTCCTGTAAACAAAAGTAGTTAACTCTTAACAAT
This sequence comes from Ceryle rudis, assembly GCA_033439905.1. Lineage (NCBI taxonomy): Eukaryota > Metazoa > Chordata > Aves > Coraciiformes > Cerylidae > Ceryle > Ceryle rudis. Next base: position 5,705 of record JAAGNO010024005.1, read on the forward strand.
TTGCATCTCATAATGATGGTCACATTAAAATTTCTTATTTAATGCATACTAATGGTTTTGAAAACAGGTATAATTTAAGCTATGGCTATATGTTGCACAGTTCTGCAAAGTCCCAAGTTAAACCAGTAAGCTAGGTGAAATTTATTAGGGCCATATTTGTAGAAATGTTAAGGGCACACTTTTTGAAAGCACTTACATGCCCTAGAAATCCAATCACAAACAAAACATTTTAACCACATCTTGTGACATTATAGGTGAGTACTTTCAGCTACACATCATATAGCTATCCTTCCCCTTTCTCCATGATGACTCATGTATGTTCAGGCTTGCTTGTGAGGGTGATGGGGTCCGAGTATGCAGGTAGCACAGGGAGAACCCATTTTGACTAGGGAATCCTAGAAGGGTAAAGGGATCATCCTGGGCTTCCAACAACTCAGTCATGGTAGAAGGGTACATGATTTTGTGAGACTTCAGAAGCCAATATGTGAACTTTTATGCTGAAGACATCACTGACAAAAATGTGGATTCACAGGTCTTCATACATGGGAATGCTACATGAAGCAGCTGAGAGGGTGCAGTGTTTCACAGGTGCCTAAATGTTTGAATTTAAGAGTATGAAGTAGATGCCAAAGTCCTCATTGTCTTTTAGGTTTAGAATCACTGATAAGACTTTGACTCTGTAGGCTCTATATGAAAAATTTCCAGAAGTACCTGTAGGTCAAATATATTTTTCTATCAGAAACTATAAATTCAACTGATTTGCACGGGAATTTTCTAAAGTTTCTGGGTATGATTAACATTCATACCTTCAAATTCTGCTCTCTCCATCCCTTATACTTGCTTTTGAAAATAAGATTTTAGAAACTGTTGTATAACATGCTTTTAAAAACTACCCTCCCATTTCTCTAGAAAAATGCTGAAGTTTTGTTGGTTCAAACAGTACCTTAATTTTCATAACAACAGGTTTTAAAAAGCCATGGAGAAGAAATAAAGAAGGAGGGGAATGTAAATGCTAGTCTTTTAGGGCTTTGATATGTTTGAAAACAGAATCCAATTAAACTGCTATATTTGCTAATCTTTGTCTTAGTAAAGTTGCTGTGGGTGTTATTGGCTGTTTATACCATGAAAACATGGAGAAACAGCATGATTATTTTCAGATTTGTGCTTACTTCTTTTTTTCTATCATAATCACATGAGAAAAATGCTTTGATGTATTCAATATTAAAATCAGCAAATTGTTTTTAAAGGAGAGAAGGTAATTAACTTCATCTCTTAATGACGCTTCTAATTTAGACTATGCATGAGATGTATCATGAGTGAGATGTTGCAGAAAAAGACTGTTCTTTAGCTAAAGAACCAAACTGGGTATCAGCAGAGTTTGATTCTATTTTCACATCTTCAGCAGACTTACTGTGTAACCTTAACAAAAGTATTTAATTATTCTGCTCCACAGTTTATCTATAAAATAGAAATAATGACAGTCAAGTTGCCGAGAGGTTGTGGGGATTAATTATTTAATATTTATATCTTCAGATAGAATAGATAGAATTTCAGAGTATGATGAATGATTAACATTATTTTGCTGTCACCAAGCTCTGAGATTATAGCCTGGCTATTTTGTTGTACAGAAGTCTTCAATTTTTATAGTTCTGCATCCAAAAACTACCCTGCCTGGAATGTATTAAGCAACAAATGTAAAGTCCTTCTCTTGGCTCTTAAATCTAATTAATGTCCAAATTACTCTCAGAAACAGCAGAGAATGATAATGTGCAAGCTACCTTTGCTGCTTGTACCTTCCATTTCAACAGCAGGATGAGTGAAGGACATCTTTCAGATACTGTATATTTGCCACAATCCAATGGTTTAAAAAACCCCAACAAACATTACAAAGAGTACATTGACTGCCAGTCCTAGAGACTGAAAAAAGCCCCAGAAAAGTTCTGGTCAGAGTTGGAGAGCATGCTTATAGGGAACAGACAAGATTTATTTTTGTGGTGTTGGACTCCTGTAGCACTGATCTGTCTCCCACAGCCACTGAATCTGGCTAACTCAGATAGCATATTAAGCAAACCTCTCAAGCAGTAGTTAAAAAAGATGCATATATGCCCCAGAGGTGTGCCAAATGCACTCTAATTGATGTTGATGAATTGTTCAGAGAAATTATAGTGTAATATTCATTATGTACAAGTACTGCCATTTTGAATTAACAAGTAATTACCAACAAATGTCTTTAAAAAATTCCTACATAGTTTTATTCAATATACGCTGGTAAATAAATGGTCTTTTTAATTCAGACATTTTTTTGACATTATTGGCTGTGCTTAATGAATTATTACTTTGGAGTGTGCTGACAAAAGTCTTAATCTTCTTTAAATATCTGATGCAGATGAGCAAGTTGAACTTCCCACCTGATTTATTTGTCAACATAAACTAGAGGGGGGAGGGATGTATCCTTCCTGGTACTAAAAGGAATAAGGCATTGTGTAGATGATTGCTATCCATGTGATCCTAAGATGAGTCCTTCATACCAGCATCTGCTCCTGATAACAGGCAGGGCACACAGCAAAGCCTGAGTTAACTCACAACTCACCTGTGGTCTCTCCCTACGTATGTGTAAGGGAAAGTGATTTTAACTGTAGAGTTGAGGCACAGTTTGGAGAACAAAGAGCCCATGCAAATACATTGGAGAAAAAAAGAAAAAGTAAGACTCCATTCTTTCTTAGCAAGGCATCCAACAGTTTTAGAATAGATGAGAGAGAAATGCATTGACTTTTTCTATGCTAGTCTTGTGTCTGAGGATGATGTCACTAAAAGAGGAATATATCAAACTCATAGCTTAATATCAACTTTTTACAAATGCATTTGATTGATGTCTTCATGAACAAAGAGTTCCCCTGTGAAAGGAAGATTAATTGCATGAGCCGTAGGAGATCAGCCACTGTGGTGTTTAAACCAGGGGTAATGGACATGAATTAGCCTATGATCTTAAAATGACGCTACAAGGAAAGATTACACTATGTGAAAGAAGCAGTCTGTTAAGGGTTCTTGAAGCTTGAATAAACTGTCTAAATGACTTGTCTTATTTCCTCACTTTCTCTGAACTTCATGTCTGAGTGTGGCAGTATAAACACAGATCATTTTAAATACCCTAACCTATATAAATGCCATATAAAAGATCTTCCACCTTGGCTTTAATCTCTCCTGATACATATATATATATTTGTATCACCTTTGGAGTTGGAAACTTTGTTTTTGAGTAACCCTAGGTGCTGCCCTGTGGTAATCAAGCATTATCACTCTGAGCTGCCTTGGGAAGCCTCTTGTTTCTTGATCTTAATGAGCAAATGAAAGTCCTGCTAGTTCTACTACATGAAAAAGAGAGTTCTGAAGAAGCTCAGTTCTCATATTAATGCTGCTCAGGGACAGAATCACACATTAGGCAGCAGGAAAAATTAACACAAAATTTCACTACATTTCCTCACATAGGACAGAAATGAATGCTTTGAGGGCAGCTAACCCCTCAGCCAACTTTATCTTCATTTGCATCAAAAGAAGTATGACCAGCAGTTTGGGGGAGATGATTCTTCTCCTCTTCTCCACTCTTATGAGACCCCACTTGGAGTACTGTGTTCAGCTCTGGGGCCCCTAACATAAAAAGACCATGGTCCTGTCAGAGTGGGTCCAGGGGAGTGCCATGAAGATGATCAGGGGGATGGAGCACCTCCGATATGAAGACAAGCTGAGAGATTTGGGATTGTTCATCCTGGAGAAGTCTCCGGGGAGACTTTGTGGTCTTCCAGTACCTAAAGAGGGCCTCCAAAAAGCCAGAGAGAGACATTTTACAAGGGCATGTAGTGACAGGACAAGGGGTAATAGCTTTAAACTGAAAGAGGGCAGATTTAAATTAGATATAAAGAAGAAATTCCTCACTAACAACATGGTGAGACACTGGAACAGGTTTCCCAGAGAGGCTGTGGATGCCCCATCCCTGGGAGTGCTCAAGGCCAGGTTGGATGGGGCTTTGAGCAACTTGATCTAGTGGAAGGTATCCCTGCCCATGACAGGGGGTTTGGGACAAAATGATCTCTAAGTTCCCTTCCAAACCAAACTATTCTACAATTCTATGATTCTATGAAATCTGAGGATCAAAAACTCTTAGGTAAGTCCTGCCCACTCTTTACTTCTTGAGAACAAGATTCCAGATGTTGTGATCCTCAGTGTGAAAAAGTCATCCTAGGGTTAAGGTCTTTTTACCCAGTAAAGAGAATAAAGAATGCGCACATTTATGCAGAAAGGTCTAATACCATTATAAAAAGCATTTTCTTTAGCATGGAGAAAAATCTAATGCTATCACACAGAATATGTAATAAATAAATAAATAAATAAACCGACTGGATTAGGACAATTTCCTATCTACTTTAATCTCTGTGGAATTTACGTAGATGTACTGTCATGAGCCGTAAGTATGAAATACACTCACATCAGAAACGCACTGCACCTCATCTGTAGACCAAGTTGAACTGTGTAACCTGAACTGGTATAAACAGGGTGCAGGGCAGTGTATATACACTTCTTGTCTGTACATGCTTTCTTTACCTTATTTCAAAATAAAGATCTAAAGGACAGTGTTACTAGCTAAAATGCTGCAGATTATGAGTAGCTCTTTATTGGTGAACTGCCAACACCAGCCATCTAAATTCCATTATGCAAACAGGCCATTGCAAACATGAAATTAGAAAAACCCAACCAAAACAGAAAATAAAATCTGTCCACAATAAACACTGATATAAATATGGTTTATGACAGTGTTGTGGCAAAGAAAATGTCAGAATGGAATAGTTAAGAAAGTACGGAAGAAAGGTTACTTTCTACTTATTTGGTTAAAATGATAAATTCAACTTTGTAATTTAAAATTATATTAGTAGCATACAAAACTAAATAAGCATAAAAACTAAATAATATTAACTAAATAAGCTTTACTGTGATGAAGAAAAACAATGTCTTTTCAGGACAGAATCATAATCTCTTCTATCATGCTTGTAGAGAACGAGACATTTGTCAGTGTGAACATACTTAAATTCATAAAAAAATAATACAGGGAGGAAAAAAGTACAATTTCATATTATTGAAAGACAGCTATGGACATCAAGCCACTGGCCATGACAAGTGAAAATGTTGGATCTGAATCATGAGGATCTGAACCTAAAGTCCAAATGTGATGAGTAAACTAACACTGCAAAGAAAAAATCCCCACTATTTCTGACTTACAGGTCAAAAAACATGGGAATGTCCTTAGGAGGACAAAATGCAGATACTTCAGAACAGGCTGTCCTGGGAAGTGGTTGAAGTTCCATCCCTGGGTGTATTTAAAAGCCACCTAGATATGCTGTTCAAGGATATGGTGTAGTAGTGGCCCTGGTAGAGTTAGATAATGGTTGGACTTGATGATCTTAAGGTCTTTTCCAACCTTAGCAATTCTGTGATTAGATTTTTAACACATCAATTACATTTACAGCCCTGGATACATATTTGCAATCTATCAGATTAATCTAAGTAAGTGTCAGATGTGATTTGAAGAAACAGAAGGAAGCAGTGCAATTAGAACACCAAAAAGGGACAACATGGTTAGCCCTTCTCTTCATGCTGTTCTGTCCATCTTTCCCCAGTGTTTGTAACACCTCTCCAGTCCAAAATCCAGCAAAATTAATGAAACATGCAAAACATGGGCTGTCTTACTTTTTAAACTCGTAGCCGTTGGTTTTTTTTTGTTTGTTTTGTTTTGGTTTTTTTGTTTTTGTTTTTGTTTTTTTTTGTTTGGGTTTTTGTTTTTGTTTTGTTTGGGGTTTTTGTTTGTTTGTTTGTTTTTTGTTTTTTCCCCTTTCCTAGGCATTTTGAACCCATTAAATATACCAGTTGTAGTTTA
>JAAGNO010024008.1:0-36085 GCA_033439905.1 Ceryle rudis
CCTTTTTTTTCTATGTGGAATTGCTGTTTTATTAACTGGAAGAGTTTTTAAACACACTTAAATAACCCCTAGTAGGGCTTGTTTGGTAAAAATCATCACAGTTTTCAGATTTGGCTTCTGTGGATCCTGTTTAGATAATTCTAGCTTCTATGCAGCAAGGTGCTGGCAGGTCTGCCAGGCTGATCATCTGCCTTCCTTGCGTCGCGAGCAGGATTTCTGAGAAGGCTACAGTTAACAAGCACTGGTTTGATTAGTTCTGTCGGGCCTTGGTACTGCGGGTGCAGTGTAGCTGTAACTCATACCAGTAAACGGGAGGTGGCGGTGGCTGGTATGTAAACAAGAGCCTGCTTCTCTACAGCGGTATGGCACACACTGGACAGGCTGAAACCCGGGTTCTTCAAATAACATCACTCCGAAGCAGGAAGTGCAGTTTCCCGAGAGGATGTTGCACCTCATCTAGATTATAAGATTTTAAATGGATAAATAAAAGATGTTTTTCCTGTGACTGTACAAGTTGTTGATGTCACTGTATGGTGTGTGCACTTTTGCTGGGGCCAGGTGTGTGCAGCACTGTTCTGCTGCTCATGATCTGGTTGTTGATGTTGTTTCTAAACCACTGCATTACGGTGCTCTCCGGAACATCATTGCTTTATAACACCCCTACAACCCAACTGGCCACCCCTTTTTCCTCTTCCTTCCACGCAGCTGAAACAATGCCCTGTTACTGTCTCGCACCTGATCTCTGCCGTGTCCTTCCTCCTGCAGTGCCACCCATAGCCCTGCCAGCCCAGAGTGCGGCTGTGGGCATGGGCTTGTCGCCTGGGGCTTTAACTGTGCCGTTGCTCTTGTTGGCTCCCTCCCTTGCCCCCAGAATCTCTTGCCATAGTACCAGCTCTTCTATGTTTACAGACCCTTAAACAAAATTGCCCCTCTTCTACCTCAGATGAGGTCTTGCACTCAACGCCTTTTCCAGCCTTTCTCCATCTCTGCTTGTCACCTCTCCTTCAGCACTGCTTGTTTGTTGCCCTGCTCAGTGCAGTGCCAGGCTGCTTTGCACATAAGTTGGTTCTACAAACACCACATCAACTCTGTGCTCCTCCATTCCTGCCTCAGTCTGTCTGTATCCCCTGTTGCCTCTTGGTCCGTAGGCTCTGTGACCTTTTCAGTGTTTTCTGCTGCCAGTGCCCATTACAGAATAGGTTGTTCATCCATGACATAAGTTCTATAGCAACAGCAATTAGTCATTATTAGCAGTCATTCTTAAATAACACCGGGGCATCTTGTCTCAAGTTTGAAATAAAGGGCTAGAGCAGATTAGACAGCCTAGAACTCAGGACTATTTCTCCTTTACCTGTTGTGACAGTGAATATTTCTTAGATTGATTCAAATGTCATTAGCCTATCTTGGACAACAAAGGAGCATAAATAGCCCTGTCTAGCCTAGAAAACTCTGTGTACAAAACCTCGTCCTCTGTCAAGTACTGAATATTGTGCTGTTTCTTTTTCAGTACCAAAGAAATGTCAGAAGGCTCGTGAACACTTTGGTGCAGTGAGAATACAGATGGAATCCCTGAAGACCAAGTTTCCTGCTGATCAGTATTACAGGTGTGCAGGACCACACGCATCCAGACATGGATATGGGAATTCCCTGGGAATATTTGGCATCATTGCTTTGGCAGAATGCTTTGAAGCTTTATGGGCCATACGCTTGAAAATTAAATCATGGTAGAGAAGTGTGAGGTTTTTATCAGCATAGATAAAAAATGGTTTTGCTCAAATGCTCTGTTTATAACTTTTCACTAAAAATACCCAGTATTTTATTCTTTTTCTAGAAACATTTTTTAAAAAGAAAAAGGAAAGTTTATAAAATTGATGTTTTGTTGGAGCTGCCCTCATTTCTGGGAGCAGAGCATTTGCTGCTCCATTAATTTTGGTTAAGTTGTTAGTTTTGAGGCATTTCTGACAACAGAACTCTAAATCTGTCATGAAATGGCTGTTTGATACTGCAGATACTAAATGAAGTTGTCACCTTTGTGTTTTGTTACTGCCAGAAGGAGACGGTGTCTAGCAAGAGCATTTCAAAGAACAAGAATGTTGTCAGCTCAGATCCACTAAGGGAGGATGGAGGGGGAGCCCTGGTTGTCTTGTGAGCACAACAACCTGAAAAACTGCACTCAGTAGGTGTGTGCAAAGTGTGGGCAAATGCTGGTGTCCAGCGTAGTGTCCTGGGAGTGAAGTTCTGGAGTACCAAGGACAGGACTTGTAGCTGGTGTCATGTTGATATGCCAAAAATATTGCCAAGTGCTATGTGTGAAGGAGGAAAACATAACGGATGCTTGTTGCCTAACTCCAATAATACATGTTACTTATTTACATCTTGACTTGCTGTTTTCCTCAACAGATTCCATGAGCACTGGAGGTTTGTGCTTCAGCGATTGGTGTTTCTGGCAGCGTTTGTAGTCTATTTGGAGTCAGAAACATTAGTGACCCGAGAAGCTGTTGCAGAAATACTTGGGAGTAAGTTAATGTAACTGAAGAGAAAAAGCTTGTGACCTTTTCAGATGTTACAGCTTTCAGAGGTACAGAGAAACTGCAGAGCTTCATTTCTTCCTAAGAAATGGGTTCTGGAATTTATCTGGTATTTGATTTCATTATATGAATCACAGATTCTTTTAGAAGGTGCAAATCCGCAAATCTAATGTGAACAAAAGTAATTATTTGTTAATAAGTTCTTCATCAGTGAAGATTATTTGTTCAAATTGCATAAATCTACCAAAAGAAGCTACAAAGATGAAAGCTTATTTTTCTCACTTTTTGCTTTTGATGTTTAAAAACTGTGGAAAACAGATAAAATTCTTGTGCTGTAAGAGAATTGTGTCCTCCTAGAGCAAAGGATTTGGAACAAAAAAAAAAAAAAAAAAAGGAGGGGGGGGGAAATATTCTTTCTAAAAAATACTGCAGCCCCCTTTGCTATATACTGTGAATTCAGTTATTCTGTTGGATCAGCTGTAACCTGCTGCGTGTCCAGCTGAGGATGTATGAGATGCTGAATCAAAACGCTGAGAAGAGGCGGTAATTACATCACATACAGGAAAAGACTGACTTTTGTTTTGTAATAGTATTTCATAAATTTGATATTTCAAATTAGCCGCAGTAAACAAATGCGATTTCAATTGGCTGGTTCTGCTCACGTTCAGTACCACCTGATTACCATTCTGGTTTTTGTCTTAGTTGAAGCTGATCGAGAGCGGGGCTTTCACCTGGACATTGAAGACTACCTTTCTGGTGTATTAACTCTCGCCAGTGAGCTGGTAAGAAAGATACTCATGTATCTGTTTGGATTGAAACTGACCTAAAAAAACCTAATGTGTTTTCTAACTTTCCCACCTTGTTCCTGGAAGTTACAAGAAGCAACACCTTCGTCTGAACTTGTAGCAAACCGCCTCTCTGTATGCCAGGGTTGCTCACCTATATTTTAAGTTTTAAACTAATCACTTGACTGAAACCACAGGATTATGGACAACAAAAAGGTAGATCTAAGTATAATAATCTGACTGCCTGGAACAAAACCGCTTCATTTGGTAAAAGTAACTGATGGAAATAATGATGTGAGTTGAGCAAGTTGCTCTGCTGATGCTCTGCTGTGTGTCTTCCTCTCACAGGCCAGACTGGCAGTGAACAGCGTCACAGCTGGTGACTATTCTCGCCCTCTCCGCATCTCAACTTTTATCAACGAGCTGGATTCTGGCTTCCGTCTCTTAAACCTGAAGAATGACTCCCTGAGGAAACGTTACGATGGCCTGAAATATGATGTCAAGAAAATCGAGGAAGTGGTTTACGACTTGTCGATCAGAGGACTCAATAAGGAGGCAGCAGTTGGTGTGGGTGGAGAGAAATGAAGGATGCTCATTTTAACAGCATCATTAATTACCTCAGATGGTTGCCAATTTAGGAAGCCTGCTAGCAAAGCCTTCCTACAGTAGTTTAGAAGAACTGCGGCTGAAAGCTGCTCTCTATTTTCTTACAAAAGGTGTAGTGCGGGTGTTAGATCTCAAAATGTTTTGTAAAGTCACGTCTAGATGAGGGCAGGAGGTGCTCTGTTTCTAGTGGAATTCCTCTGTCAGAACACAGGGTGCCGTTCTGTGCCCAGCAGCAATAGTTGTCACTAACTCCCATGAGCTGAAATTCTCCTTAGTTCTGTAACTGGCAGTGATGTGCTTCAGCTGCCCCTGCTTACACGCCTTTCAAGGCGTGTGCACAGCACGCAGCTCAGTGCAGATGCATGTGATCTTTTAGAAGATGCAGCCTGTCAATATCTATACTTTTTTTTAAGACAAATTTTTTTCTTTTGCCTTGTTTCTTAAATTTTCACCCATGTCAGTAAGTTGAACAGATTTGTATAACTGTTTATTAACCAGATCTTTTTGTCTTCTCCCCACTCCCTCCCCCTGCCTCCAAGATTTCTGTGTCCAGGGAGAGCAAGGTTTTCCCTAACATCTGCTTTCACTGGCTGGTATTTGTCTTACTGACATGAGTAAAAGCTGAGTTTTAATATCATTTGCCTTGACAACTCAATGTAACTTTTTTTTTTTTTTTTTTTTTTAAATAAACTACCACGGTTTCCAAATAGAGAAGTGTTAACTGGCAAACTTCAGGTAGCTTCTGAGGTTTAACAACCTGTATAAGCCACAACTGTACCTGTGTTCTGGGATTAAAAAAATAAAAATGTTTGTGTCTTCAGAAGAGGGGAAATTGCTGGTTTCAAATACTTTGCATGTAAGATGGTTGCAAACACCAGCAGCCCCTTTCATTTGTGTCAGTGTGCAGACTCGTACCTCCCAGTGTTTGTTCTCTTGTCCTAAATGACTGAGTTTTGCTGCTCTACGTCTGGCGGTGCAGGAGGGTTGAGGGGGCAATCTTACTCCTCTAGAAGGAGAAGTATTTCCAGAGGATGAACACAGTCAAGATTATGTGGAGATTGTTAGTGTTTCACTTTGTTAGCAAGATTTACCTCTGTTTCAGTTGGGGGGTTGGTTTGTTTATTGGAATAAAATTATTTCTTGGTTATTTTGGCTAATAAAAGCTGTTCTTTGATTTTGGCCGTTTGGTTACTTTGCCTGTTGTCAGATTGTCTGTTGTTAATTGCTTCCCTTCCCAGGAACCTACTCTGAATTTCATGATTTAAGTTCAGCCTTCAGCTGTACTTCACCAACAGCAGAATTCCTCACTTGGGCTCTGTGCTGTTCAGTGGCACTCTCTTACCTGCTGGCCAGTGGAGCTCAAGTCAAGCTGCAAACAGGTTTTGTTGACTTTTTCTTTCTCTCTCTCTTTTTTTTTTTTTTTTTAATTTGGACCTATTTCACCAAGTAGAACCAGAGAGGTAGGGAGGAGTTTAGCATTACCAAATGCAAGCTGGGGCAAGGCTCATCTTCAGCATCTTTCACATTTGTCCTCACTCTTTGTATCTTATGCCACATCACAGGGGGAGATAGTCATACCCCTCTCTACAGCAGAAGAAAATGGGGGTGCAACTTCCTGAGCCCCATGGCAATGAGACCAGCTTTTAAAGTAGTTTGTTGTACTTGCCTTGTGCCACTGTTTGCTTCTATCTCACTTTAGCCCTGTGGAGGAGGGAGGAAGGAAGGAGCTTAAGCCAGTTCTACTATGAAAATTGGAGGCAGGTGAAACACCCCCATAAGGATCTGAGGCACAGTCACGCAGACCAAGGTCACCCAGGAAGTGTGTGGGAGCAGGGAAACGAGAGAAAGGTTTCCTGACCATCAGTGAGATGTCTTGGGTTGGAGGACTCCAGGGATGTGAGGCCATGTGGCAGGGCAGGTGTTCATTAAGGCTTTGCATTGGCTTGTGACCCAGGTGCTCCACTTCCCTCAAGGGGTGTGCTTCCTGACAGGGGATACAGCTTTTCATCAGATTCTAGATCTGCCAGCTCTTATATCTCACATGGTTTCCAAGAGCTGGGGGAGATACGACACTGTTGTGCCATGGGTGCAGAGGTGCAGATACTGGGGGAGGGACAAGTGGAAGAGCGAGTTGCTTACTAAGGGCTTACAAAGTCTGCAAGGTGTGGGATCTTTCTGCTAAGGCTCTGAAGAGCAAGTGCCTGAGAAAGAGACTCTCCAATGTTGTGCTTCTGCAGGGTGTTTAGCAAACACCTTGTTCTTTCCCATTCCTAGGTTTTACAGAGCCTAGCATCTTCCCTTGGAAAAGCGTCATTTGCAAGAGCCAGGCTGCCCCGTGCATTCCCAAGCCAGGTCTGGGGAAAACAGCAGACTTTCTCCCTAGGCTGTAGCAGGGAAGGCCAGGGACATGCTTTCTGTGGCTTCCTCCGCACAGAGGCAGCCTGTGGGACCTTATGGTCTTGGTTGTGAATCTGCATATTACTCTGGTCCTAAATGGTAAGTTGTGTTTGTCACAGAGCTGGGAGCAGAGGCAAGAAGACCCAGAAGGACTTGAGCAGGGGGATTCTCTCTTCTGTGACCCTTCCCTTTCCCTTCAGGGGTAACGGGAGCAGGTTGGCCAGCAGGGAACGGCAGTGAGAGACAGCTCTGAGGACTGCAGAAGCTTGATGGCTCAGGATGAATCAGATGTGCTTGAACACTGAACAAATAACTCCTGTTGGTACTGAATGGACTGCACAGTGTGTGCTGGCAGCTAGGAGGGGAGTGAGTCAGCCCAGGAGCACTGGAGAGTCTGACTCAACAGCCATCATGTCTGTCTCTGAGCTACTTCAACCGCAAGTGTGTTCCGGGGAGCACTCTCTTGGATTGTTTTGTATTCACTCTCTGGTTTGTTTGGTTTTGACGTCATTTCTGTGCGTTTTTGTTACCTCAGTAGAAAGGGCACTTAAAATAGTTGATTAACTGCTCTGCATTTATAGCACTGCCTGTTCAACCCCTGCAGATCAATGAAAGTGCTGACCTGAAACCATTTGGGAAATAGGGGTGAGCAGAGCTGCGTGGCACAGGATGCAGGCTAGACCTTGGGGATGGCTGTTGAACTGGGCTCTGCTGGAATTGATTAACAGCAGCCAGAGTCCAGCCACCTCTTTAAACTGGCACTTGTTAAAGAACACGTTATCACCTCCAGACTGCCCTTTTCTGGTGCCAGCACACGTCTCTCTGTGGTGAACTAGATCAAGGAATGGATCTAGCTGAAACTATTTTTTAGCGCTGTTTGCTCCCTGTCCAGTTCACCACACAGTCCCGCACACACTGTGCCGGTGTGTGGAGGGGAGGCTTCTTCCTCCCCCTGTGGTGTCAGCTTTAAGTCACTGAGCTGTAACGCTACATAGTAAACTGTGATTTTTCTTGCAGCTATTTAACTGCTCTCTGTTTTGCTAGAATTGCCAAGGATTTTCATTTTGGGTAAATAATTTGCCTTCATATTACTGCAAAGTGATTCCTCCCATGCCATTTTTCAGCCAGTAAGGTCATTACGCACCAAGGCAATTACAGAGAGCAGAAGGTGAATGCAGATGACTCCTGAGGTCTGTGCATGGATACTGACCCACTACCCTCCAGCAGTCCATCGTCCCTCATTAAAGTACCGTCTGTCGCTCGATGCTGCAGTGCAACCGTACTGAAGTGTGTGCAGGGGCTGCCCAGAGAGCCTCCTGCCCGCTGAACTCATGGAGTGTCATTAAACAAGCATTTGCTTTCGAAAAGGTTAGTCTTCTACAGTATTTATCTTCTGTACACATGCTGTGAGGCAGGCATGAATTACTTGAAGATGGTTACCTCCTTGGAGGTTTCTCTGTCTGCTTATTGTCACTTCAAACTGTGGTGCTTCTGGCTTGCACTAGTTAGCCATCACTGGATGACTGCCCTGCCCAAGGGGAAAATCACTGTCCTAAACCCAGTCGTTTCTTGAAAGAAGCGGGAACACACTCCTTGTCTGAATGCTTGTTCACCTGCACATTCAAACTACAGGTGCACAAATGTAAACACAAATGTGCATGTGTTGGTGCTGTCTGCTCCCCAGAAAACCTGCTGGCTCCCATCTGGTTGGGGGGAGCTGGCTGCCTGCCTCTGAGTCTGCACTGAGACCATACTGGGATGCTGTGCAACTCTCACAGGCATCTGTGAAGTCTGACAGCTGCTGCAGCCTGTTGGAGCCTTCAGTAGGGACAGCAGAAAGCCTAAAGGGAAGAAAAAGCCTGAGACTTAGCCTGTGAAACAGTCCAGGGCTACAAAGGCCTTGTGTTCTTTGCAAGTTTTGGTTTTCCCAGACATAAGTCATGGGCTCTGCTTTGTGACTTTCTTGTGACCTCCAGGCTTCCCACTCTTGTCTGCCAGCCCTCCGGCACCCAGAGATGCGGGTCCTCCCAATGATATGATTCTGGCAACTCAGGGGAGGTTCCTGCCCTAGGTGGGAAGGGTTCAAAACTACCTGGGGCTCCACCACTGCTGAAAGAAGTTCTTTTGCCTGCTCCTACACAGGACAGCTTCCTGGGGAGGGCTGTTTGCAGTTCGGGTCTTCTCACCTGCAGCCGAGATCGCTTCTCAGGGATGCAAAGCCTGTGCAGTTGGAAATCCCACTGGGGCAGGATTTGAGCTGCAGGGTTGACAACTATCATTACATTCATCCCTGCTAATGGATCTTGAGCCTAATGCCAGCGTTTTCAACTTTCTCCAGATGCCTAACTGCTCCCAGTCAAGCCTGGCAGAGACCAGTGCTGGAGGACGGTCTGCCTGCATTCCAATTCCTCATTAGGGTTCTTGACTCTGTTGAAGAGGACCTTCTATGTTCCTATCGCTCAACCCTCTCATCCATGTTGCAGAAAGGTTTTCCTCAGGGACCATCCTCAGCTTCCTGAGGGAGCTGTCTTCTTTTCTAATGAGTGTCTTCGGGGCTTGCCTGAAGTTTCTGGACTGTGCAATGTTACTGCCAGAACTGTGATTTTGGTTTTTTTCAATTGCTTTTACTTGTCTCCAGTCATAACGGTATTCTGCAGCAGCCTCTGTGAGAAATAAGGCAGTTCCTTTGTCTGCCTGATCAGTAGGACTTTTGCTCTGTCATATCCACTGTACTGACAGAAGGTCACTCAATGATGCCACTGAGATCTTTCAATATTTATCTGATCTCTGGCAGGAGGACACTTTCCTCCATTGCTTTTGGTTTCAGGTTTTTCCAATTTCAAGTCAGAGAATATGAGCTCATCCATGAGCCCTGAAGGGATATCTTTGACAGGACTTGAATGATCTTCCCTTTGAAGATGTCAGGGACAAGCAACAGAGTGCAAGATTCACCAAAATCTCCTGGTAGAGATCTGCCTTCATGGGACTTCAGCTCCATAATAGATTCATGTGAATGAATTAATGTGAATGAAGTTTCCCAAAGCAGGAGATCTGAGATGATCTTGGAGCTTTTTTCAGGATTTGGGATGTGCTGAAGTCAATCTCTGTCTTCAGTGATAGCTACAATAGCTTCTTGTCGCCACACCAAAGCTGGTTCTCCATTTCATATGTGCTCTTGAACACACAGCAGAGAAACACACTGATGCCCTTCTCCCTCTTCTCGCTTCTGTTAAGGACAACCAGAAATGTACAAGAACACCATAAAAAGGAAGAGCTTTGTTCACTAAAGCATAAGTCTTGGCCCTCTAAAAGATTTGCTCTTCACGTCCCCATGGGTTTTTTAGGCTTTCCCACCTAGCCTACTGACACTTAAAGTAGCTATTCCTTCTCTCCTTGGGACCTGATCTCATAGGGGGGTTCCTCATGCAGTGTTTTGAGCATCTGCCTTCTGAGCATAAAACTACATGGACTGTTATGATAAAGATGGCCTTTTGTTGTTACTTTTTTCCTGGGAAATGACCAGTAAGACTCATCCTAAATTCTTCTTAAAGGTTATTTATGAGTTCTGATAAAAGGAGTAATCAATTCTTTTTTTCTCCTAACATGGTACTTCCAGAGAGGTGTGCTTGTACCAGTCGGGTAAGTTCAGTGGGTAGGAGTCTTGAAAAAAGTAATCTCATTATTTTCAGTCATGACAATGAGAGGCATAAAAATATTACAGAGCCCTAGGACAGCCAGTTTGGAACAAGTAATTGCTTTCTTGGCTTGCAGACAACCCTGTTCCCAAGCACTCTGGGTTATAATAACATTTCATCAGGTTTCTTAATCAGAAATGGAAAAATACAGACCAACTAATCTCCAGAGCTGCCAAGTAAGATGTGTACATGTGATACTGAAAGACCTGGAACTTCCCAGGAGAGGGATCATCCAGTTCAGGAAAGTACCAGGAGATTATGGAAACCTACTGCCTTGTCAGCATGCCGACACTGCTCGCCCTTCCTGTGCTCACCCCACAGCACGAGCTCTCGCAGGGCCACAGAGATAGTTCTGTGCTCGTGTTCCCTTTCAACACCTGTAATTTAAAGGCAGGCAAGCAGCTGAGTACGTGCCGGATACAGAAAAGATAAGTAACACTGGAAGCACAACCTCTGTCTAGTTTGACAGGTTCAACAATCAGGCTGTCACTTCCCGTAGCAGGCTGTCCCAGATCAAAGAGCTTGACTGTTCCCTGGCTGCAGGTTTTTTAGGATGTGCCTACAGCACCAAGTACATGTCCTGCTCATAACTCAACAGCCCGCGGTTATTTATGGACCTTCTTTTGTGGAGAGTTGCCTGGTTCAGCGGAAATAGGCTATGATTACTAGGAGCCTGGCAGGCAGGTGTTTCCTGTGATACCTAGAAACACACAGAATCTGACAAATAGAACAATCACCCAAACACAAGATTGATGCTAAATATCAGACCTTTTACATATACTTATTGTTCTCTAACCTTTTCAAATGGCCAGCATGACTGAAGGTATCGTGATTTAAAGATATGACTGTACAAACAGTCCATGGCTGGTTTTGAGCGTAGATTGGTGGGGAGAAAATCACTGTAATTGAAAATATTCCAGAAAGCAGCAGCTTTCTGTGGCTGTGCAAGCCACTCACTGTTTGGATAAATTAAGCTATTAGGCTTGCTGTAGTAATGCCTTCCCTTATCAAAACTGCCACCGGAGGTAATGAAGAGAAGGTAGCTGCACCATTTTGATCTTGGGAGAGAAAACAAAGGTGCTACAAGCTGTTGGTTTTTGCATGTCAGGTGAGTGAGGCCTGGAGGCTCACAGATCCATATCTGTCATGACAGCATAAGAGAAATCTTCCTCCAGCAGCTGCTCTCCTTAGGCATCCATCTATTTGGAAAAAAAAAACCCAAACAAACCAACAAAACTAAAAGCAATGCCTCATGCTCTTCACTGTCTGTTCAGTGTGTATTTGGGGGAAATAAACCATTTATTGTCGAAAGACCTGAAACAGCTGGAGGCAATTCCCACTCCCTCAAGGAAGCCAAGCTGCCCCAACAAGCATTTTGCCAACTTTTGCTTGCTGCAGCACTCAGCCATGTGCTGCCACCCTCCCGTCCTAAGCACGTCTTTGTAAAGCCTCGGATGATGCAACAACTCCTGTTTCCTCAAGGATGAAATAAAGCACTAAAATGCTGGATGAAGAGAAAATGCAACCAGTACACATCTCACTCATTTGTCTGCTTCAGTGCCTGGAACAGTGTAACAAGCCTGGGCAGCTGTGGCAAGAGGACAAAGCACTGGGTACAGTTTGGAGGCCTGCTCAGGCATTGGGTCAGTGGTGACACACAAGACTAGGGCTATTTGTGCGAAGGCAGCCTCTGTCTGCCTTCATCTGTGTGTTCACTGATGCTGATCGATCTCTGGAGTAATACACAGATATGATTCCTTGTATGGATCCTCTTGTAAAATAAATGCCTCTAACAGAAATACTTTGTTGCGGGTGAATAATACTGATTGGCTTTGTCTTTACCCTTGGGTCTGAAAGAATATTTACAGGCTGTCATCTGAGGTCCACCAACCAAAATTCAGGCTCTTTAAATTTAGCCTCTAGGGCTGTAATCTGGCCTTTGATGTGTAAGTCACAGCGTGACATTTTGCTGATCTTGTAATAGCAAGGCCACAGTCAGTGTAATGTCAGCCTGAAAAGGTTAAACTGTGTTTGCCTTTTTACCATTGTTTAGCTTCCAGTCATTTCCCTGCTGCAGAGCTGATGGAGGCTGGACCTTAAGGGGGAGTGCTCTGTGGCCACGGTTTTGGCTCTTGCATCTGGTGTGCTGGGGTCTGACCTACCCGGGCAGGAAGGCAGCCAGAGCATAAGATTTTGTGCCAGTCTATTGTTGTCTGTAATTAAGCTAGCAGGCTTGTACCGTTCTCCCAGTCTCATTAGGAGTAGCCCCTGAATTCTGTTCAGGGTATCCAAAGAACAGGTATAGGCACGTTGTTCACCCTAATGCCATTCACAATAAACAAAATATGTGCTCCAGAATACAAGTATTTTAAAAAATACCCGCCTAAAGTCATTGAAATATAATTATTAAAACCTTTTATGTTACTCTACAGTACAATGTAAATTGTTCCTTTCAATTAAATTTTGAAATACACTAGATTACATCATTTAAATAATTGCAAACTTTTAAGTTCACTATTTGCAGTAGCAGAGCTGTATTCACATAGACTTCTGAGATACTTCAGATGCAGCGTTATGTTCCAGTCCCTAAATCGTCAGTTAAATGACAGAATTTCAGTGGAGGCATACTGCTCTTCCGTGGGTTCTACACAAATTTGGGGTGCATGCATCAGAGAGCAAGAACTTTTATTCTTGTTTGCCTTTTTTTTATTTTTTTTTCTGTGTGCATGCAGCTGAATCTGAGCAAATTGATACCTACTTGATTAGGATTAAAGATGAAATACCTTTCTTTTTAAACAAGTATTTTGACTGAATATACAGAGGTGAATAATGAAATGTAGTCCTTAGGAGTAGCGGTGGAAAACATAATTTTGTCCAACTTTCCTCCCCTGTTGCATAACACTGCACATAATTTTGACCCTGACTTTACCTAATGCTGATGAAATATAGTCAATAGCGGAAACCTCTCTCATGTTGTCAAGACTGGCTTTCAAGACAATCCATGCAATGGCAAGCATCATACATCATTCTCCTGCAGTGCAATATTAACAAGTTAAACTCAGTGTTTTCCTCCAGAGATCTGCTCCTCAAGGCAATCTCATCTCTCTATGTACATCAGCCACAAAAAGGTTGTGAGTCCTGAGGCTGGAGACCAGAATTCGGCTGTGATGCTTGCTTCCAGTGCTGCCAAGAGTCCTCATGGGCCAGGCTCCTCCCTGTGTTGTCCATGGAGCAGAGCAAGTTCAAGCTGCTGAGGCTCTTGATGGTCCCTGCACGTGTCACTAGTCAAGCCAAGTCTCCCTGCGTGCTGCCTGTGCAGGACTCAGGGCCTGGTGTGAGGGGTGCTGATCATGATGTTGGGCAGCGCATTCCGACGCTTCTTCCATGAGCCCAGCTCCCTTGAGTACCGCCTGATCTGCCTGAACCAGTGGTGAGTCCGTGCCCGGTCACTATCCCGGAACACAAACGCCTCCCGCCTGATCTCAATGAGTTCAAAAGTGTCATCGCAGTCGGGATCAGTGGAGACGATGCAGTTACTCAGCCTCAAGGGCTCCCTGAGCAAATGGAACTTCCCATTATTTTTGTCCCTGATGAGTACCAGCACAGCATCCTTCACAGGCCCTGGCTCGGCTGATTCCAGGCTGGACTCGGAGACGCGCTTCATGTTCACCAGGAGGAGGACCTGCATGTTTTGGAACTTCAGGGTCTTGCTGCCTTTCTTCACCCACTGGCCATCAGGGGGCTGGGCCAGCTGCAGAGACCCCTCCATCACAAACCGTGTTTCCTCCCGCAACCAACCTACAGTTTTAAGGGCAGTTTCTCTCATCTCAATGTTGATGACTTCCCTCTTCTTCTTGCTGTCCTGGCGAAAGGATCGGAGGGTCCACGTGTTCCCCTCCTGCTTGGTTTTCATGTTGATGTGCTCCAAGTGGGATTCGATGCGGCTCTTGGCCTCCCGCAGGCTGCCATGATCTGGGTGGTACTCATTGGTGGCCTTGATAATTCTGCTGAGCAGCAGTGGGTACTTGGTGACTCTTTGCAAAGGGGCCATCAGAAAAGACCTCAAGTTCATCCGCCGCAGTGCTGTGTTGTCATTCTGGGAGACATTGAGGAATATTCTGCAAGGATTTAAGAACAGAGAATGAAATGGTGGCTGTTCTGTCAGCAGATGCTGCAATCCTAAATGAAAATGAACAGTGTGGTGCTGAGAGCTGCTGGGCACTGCAGCATCCCCTCTGTTTTTAACAGCCTTGTGAATTCTGTCTTCTAAAAAACTAACAATTTCAGCAACTGTGCTCAGCTGCAGAACAGCGATGAGGTGCCTGGGACACTAGCACGTAACATCCTAGCAGTCTTCCATTAAATCGTTGTAAAACAACAAGGGTGTGACCTTTCTCTGGTACACACTGACGTAGGCCTGAGGCAGATACATCATCTTATATCAGATTTCATTAATTTGTATCTCCTTTCATCATTCAATTACACAGCACTCTAAAGAAGAATTTTGTACTGTCATCATTTTAAGCTGTTGCAGTGGAAAGAGAAGTGACTCGCCTGATGTTGCCCAATAGGCCAGGACTAGGAATGGGAAACAACTTCAAGTCACGCACGCTCTCCACATAGTGACTTTCCCCAGTGGATACCCAAACTGTGCTCTGGTGCAAGGACGGAGACTCAGCTGGGTGTTATTTGGTGACAGTTCAGCACAGTGGTGAGTGGGCAAAGACTGCTGTCACAGAACACAGTATACAGCTAGGCATCAACTGGCTGCTTCAGTGGAAAGATCAAGGACTGAATACCTTTCACAGAATAAATTACTCTCCTCACCACAAGAGAGAGTAGCTCATCACTGAGGAACATCATCAACAAAACATTGACCTAGTTGAGCTGACAAAAGGCTTCACCCTCAGCCTGGTGCCCTCCTGTCCCCAAAGCCTGGAAGAATACTCATCCCTTTTCTCACCTGAGCAACTCTTTCTCCTTCTCCAGTGCATTGAGCATATTCACAGAGGAGGACTGCTGAAGACAGTAGGTCTGAAAGGCTGGCAGCATGTTGACAAACTCTAGAAACACTTCGCCGATGCACACGGTCATCAGGTCATCATCACCCTGCAAGCATGCAATACAGCCCCTGCTGGATTAGCTCAGGAGAGGCACAAGGTTGGAGCCTGTATTTGGTCCTAGCAGCATGAACCTACTTCAGGATCTGGTGAACACCAGACCAAAGATGGAACCAGGCTCACCCTTCCTGGTGGACAGGCAGCACCTGCAGGTCTGGGAGCAGGCAGTGTGTGGGGAGGGGAAGGAAAGTTGGTCTAACTGCTTGCTCTTCTACACATAAAGAATTGTCTTCGCTGCTTCTATGGGCTCAGCCAGCTCACCAGAGCAGGGACTCAGAGGCCAAGCACCAGAGGCCCAAGTGAACCTACTAGTCAAGAGGGTGTACTGGGGCCCTTCTTGCTGGCGGGTTTGCCATAAGGCTAGTGCAACAACATGCATAATAAAATAAGGGAATAGTAAGAATCTGGTGCCATATAATGCTCTGCCCTCAACTTTGACAAAGTGTGTGCTGACATGCCCTGCAATCACTACTCATTTCAATAGCAAGAGAGGGAGCCAGTCTCTGGTGGTTGGTGTCTTTTTGGTGCAGTACTGAACTCTGCAAAAGCAGCATGGAGAAGATAGGGAAACGCATGGCTGTTTGTAGAAGCCGTTGTCTCAATAAATTATTCACAGGGGACATCCCACCTACAGAGCACATCTATCTTCACTGGGACAGGTGCATGAGAGTGGTTGTCAAAAGTTGTCAGATTTGCCAGTTTTTGAGACATGCGTCACTCAGCCTGACATGCAGGGTTTCAGAGAGACAGGAGGGATGTGCTTCCTGAACAAAATATCCTGGTGAAACTAATACAGCAATGAGTGGGTTTTGGTTCCCTGAAGAAAGAAGCGGTGTAGAGATGTTTACACGTCCTTTGCAGTGACTGTCTGCTGCTCTAGAATCTTATTTCTATTTCTGTGCTTTCTGACCACCACGCTGGTGGGGAAGGAAAGTTCCTTGTGCAAAGCAGGGTGCATCAGTAGAAGCAACTGGTACGCAGAGCTGTCAGGGCCAGCTGTTGCCAGAGCAGGGAGTAGCCTGTGCTGCCCAGCCCAGCAGCCAGCCTAGAGGCAAGGTGCAATGAACTGCAACCCAAACCAAATACACCCAAGCCAGCCTGAAAAGAGACAGCTCAGGGCTGCAAGAGTGTGACCTGGAAGCCAGGCCAAGCTGAGCTCTGTGTCCCCATGGTCACACTCTCATCCGTGTCCAAGCTAACTGGCTTAAAGCTAACTTTGGTAATGGGACAGTTAGGTCCTGTTAATGAGATAAATGAGCTAGACTGCTGATGGCTTGTGGCATTACCACAGCAGAGAGTGAGGTCAGAAGCTGTGACAGGGTACAGGCCTACTGAAATCACCCATTTACAGTAGCTGAGGGAGCGAGGGACTAGACAGCTGACCAGAACTGAGTCCTACCTCCTGATACTCTGCACCACCTATACTGCTTCACTAACACAAAACTTCTTCCTATCTGCCCAGTCTGGCCCCTTTAGAGCACACAGCATCATACCTGGTCAAAGGCCTGATCGATCTCTTCCTGGAGTATCTCCAGGAAGTTCTCATTGAGGTCGATGAGCTCCTGGATGTTGCTGAAGATGCCCAGGAGCTGCTCCTGGCTCAGCAGCCCAGCTGCCTGCATGGGGAGGTAAAACTCCTCTTTGATGATGCGTAGGTCCTCTCCATAGCTGGCCTCTGTGTTGACAAACTCCAACACAGACTCCTTACGTTCCGTCCTGCGCTTGCGGCACTTCTCGCAGAGGTCAGCCCGCCTCTGATTGCAGTTCTGCACATCCGTCTCCACCGGGAGGTCCCTTTCTCCACAGTCGGTGCAGGGACGGTGAGCTTCCCAGGCCTGCAGGGAGCTCAGCGTTTCAGATGCCCTGTTCCTCCACCTTCTCACTGGCATCTGGCCAATGCCACTGTCTGCCCTTTCCACATCCGCTGATTTGGTCTGGGTGGCCTCACTGGGATCCGGGTCATCCCGGACATCGTTCATGCCTACAATCCCGCTGTCCGTACTCAGGCTGCTGACATTGCTCCAATGATGTCTGGAGCGGAGGGAGCCACGTGGGGCACGGCGGGTCTCATCAAAGCTGCCACCATGACCGAGGTTGGCTTTTGCTACCACTGGACCTGAGGACAGACATCATAAATCGTTACTGGCCCTGACAGCTGCACAGAGCTCACCTGAGGAGCAAAAGCTGGCACAGCCTGAGTGGTAGCAACCCTGGGGGGCAGCCTAGATCTGGTGAAAGCGGGGCTGTTAGCTGTCTCCACTCTTGCTCTGCTGCTGAGACTGGCAGAAGTCAGAAGTAAATGGGCTCCCAGTTGAAGTCTGGGGCCTGTCATCCCTGCACTGCCCATACCCATGAACTCATTTGGGCTTTCTCTTCCCTTGCCATCTGCCAGGCAGGGACAGAGACGCAGCAGAGTGGATCCTGATTTCTTGCATGCTTGAGTTACACCTGGAATGCTTTTCCCCCCCAGATCACTAGAGTTACTCCATATTTACACCAGCATAGCAGAGCTTAGCATTTGGCCCATCAGCCCCCTCTGAGTGTACAGAATGTGGGTACCGTAGTCTCGCTCCTGCCGGCGTTTCTGTGCATGCTGCCGTGCTGCAGCTGCAATCTTCAACTCCAGCTGCTTCCTCTTCACTGAGTCTGTGGGCATAGGGTCACTGAAGTGTGGCCGCAGCCGGCACTCCCGCTGGGCCTTGGCACCATCCGTGCTCTCATGGACGATGTCAGAGCTGGATCGGCGGCAGCCTGGACTAGGGGTCTGAAAGAAAGGGAAGCAGGTTTGAAGAAAGGTGGTGGTCAAAGCAGCAACTGGTTTGGAGCCACTGGACTTCAGTTGCCAAATGAAAGAAAAGGAAACTCATCAGTGGTGGGATTGCAAATGCAGCTCTGCTACATGATCATTAGGAAATCTGTGCCCCCTCTGTCTTGCTTAGTCTTAACAGCAAGGACCCCTCTCCCTTTGCTGCTGTGTATCTCTGAATACAGTGACTCCATGGTGGCTGTCAAATAACCATGAAGATGTCAAAGCATAGCCCTGGTTAAGGGCCCAAAGAGGGGGGGGCTCAGCCTGTCCTCCAGGGATCTGAACTAGCTTGCCTCTGTTCTTTGAAGACTTCAGCACCACAGAGTCAGGAACCCCAGGCTCTACGCCTTACCTACAATAGCAGTTTGACCAAATGGGGGCTAGGGGGGCAGTCTGTGTGACCTCCTTGGCAGCACAGAAATGAGTGGCTGGTGGCACACTGAAAGCCATGAAGGGGTTATTGCTGAACTCCCTGCGAGCGATGCAGCAGCAGATAGGCAGAGAAACAAAACTGACTCCTATTCCATTAACTGTAATAAAAACGGCACTAGAAACGCTTCTAACGGAATTTAATCACTTATGGGAGTTGTTGTGATTTCAGACCCCAGGCTCCCAGCCTGCCCAGTTCCTACAATGAAAGGATCCTTCAGAGCTTCTGACCAGAAAAAAAAATCCTGAACACTGCCCAAGACGAGAGGGGAATTCCTCTCCCTTACATTCCCTGCAGGTGGAGTGTCGCTGGATGTCTCACTGCTTGGCTTGTCCTCCCAGGTCTCTGTTGCCATGGACATCGCTGTGGGCTGCTGGCTGTCTTCCGGCAGTGGGAGATCAGCTTCCCTTAGATCACACTGTCCCTTGGAGGGGGATTTGGCAGCAGTCTCAGCATTGCAGCTGCAAGGGAAGAAGCAAACTCTGATGAACATCACATATGCAGTTCACCTGCATACCTGACACAGATGCGACTGAGCAGAAAGCCCAGATTCGAACAACCAGTCACAACAGTTCAAGGAAAAGAACAGTCAGGAATCTAGCCTGGTCAGCATGGATGGCTGTGCATGTTTCAGGGGCTCTAAACTCAGTTTTAGCAGTGCAAATTGGGTAATTGCACCAATGCCAGCATCAGTCTGGGATATCAAGTCTTGGGTGTTCACAGGGCATTTTCATGTCCATAAAACATGAGGTGCTCCCATAGGGACCAGAAAAGGCTCCTTCTAAGTAGGCCATATCCATATTTGCTGCTATTTAAAGAGATGTTGTCAACACAGAAACCATATTGCTAATCTGGAAGAAAATCACCTGTTAAAAACCATAATACTTTGAAGAGATTACAGGATTAAAGGAGCTTTCTCTCTGTATTTCATCTCATATGATCCCAAGCCTGCTGAAAACACTGGAAAGATTCCCTCTGCCTTCAGTGAACTCAGGATCAGGCTTTTTGGTACACATGAGAGTCCTGAAAAGATTGGCAGAATTTGTTTTCTTATTTGGCAGTTCTGGGATGCTCTTATTCATGGCCATCTGGTGCTAACAAGGGCCTGGCCTTGCTAATACGGGCAGCTTGTTCCAACCCACGTTCCCCTCTCTGTAGACAACACCATCTCTCCAGACAGACACAGTCTGGTGCAAAACCACTGACTCAACAGAGTAGTTGACAGGCTGTAGTTTGCAACACTACTTGTGATACTTTTAAGACTCTCTAAAACACCTTATTTCCATGCATAATGAAGTCTGCTTGGAAGATTTTTATTTTTTTTTTCACTTGGGGTTTACTTAATTTTTATGGGCTTGGATTCTTTTAAAAAGAAAAGTTGTTAAGACTGGAGATGGATGCTTCTACATACAGGAAGTCAGTGTCTGGAACATATTTCAGGTTAGTCATGTATTTTATGCTTAACAACAGTCTCCTGTGACAAAAAATCTGCTTATTCTTAAAGGCTTCGCTTGTGAACTTATGCCTGTAGGTCACACTGCTAATATGCAATTCCAACACTGTCAGCTATAAGCAAACACATGAGACAGATGAGCATTTTCCTTATGAAGAATGACAGCTGGCTGCTATAACAAACCATCAGCCAATACTGAAATCACTGAAGAGGGAGCAAATCTCCCAGAACACAAACTGGCTCTGTTGTCAGGCCAGAAGAGTTGGTTTGCAACTTTCCAGCTAATTCTTTTTCATCTTCCACCATTTATGTTTTCAGGTCCCAGCTGACACTACCAGAGGAGTTACCAACTTAAAAAGAGTTGAGTTGTGGCTGCACAGCAATGGCACAGTGCTAAGAGCAGGCTCCTGGCTTTTACTTTTTGCTGTGCTAACTCTCTGCCATGTGGATTTGGAAGCATACTTCAGCCATCCAGGCCTCATCTCCCCAGTCTGTAGAAAGGAGACACCAACATCAGCACTGTGACAGAGCAGACTGCAGTACTGACTGCTCTAGCTCCATTACAGCGTTGCGGAAAGAGCAGCACAGGCATGCAGCAAGGCTCTGGTCCCACCATGGTACTGTCCCAGTCTGGTCTGGCTTAAGAGGTTCCTGTCTCCTTCCTCCCTCCCATCCCTAGTCACATTTGGAGTGTCACTCCTTCAGCTGGTCCAGTGCAGCTGTCTGTGTGGCTGTGATGTAAAATCAGTCTTGAAATGAGCTGGGTTTAAAAAAAATATCCTCCTTCATGCATTCTCAATCAGATCATTACAACGTTTTTTCCCTGAGTTGGGTAAAGTATGAACAGTTCAGCTGGGCACACCTGTGGGAGGGAAGGCAGAGGTAAAGGAGCAAGAAAGCTCTTGAAGAGGATCTGCCACTGCTGGAAAACCACCATTTCCAAAAGCTGCTCCAGCTCAAACAGCAGAAAGAAGGGACCATGCTGAGACACTGAGAGGGAACAGGATGTGTACAAGGTCAGAAGCAGAGCTCAGAACTGCAGTATTCTCTTCTTGATCACACCACCTCCCACCATACTGTCCATACTGTCAGAGAGAAACTGAGTTTTCATTTGCCATTTTTACAGTGCTTCAAGATCATCCACTTAAACATGGAAAGTACTCCAGAGTATTACTGCTCCTCTAAGTGAAGCTGACAGCAGCTCTCTGCTGATAAGGTCTGCAGACCAGATGCCATTACTTATTGTGGTTTCCATAACCCAACAGGGATATTTTAAAAAAAAATCTATAGATGTGACCTGCAGTGGGAACAAGGGCCAATACTACCCAGAGAGCGAAGGAAGTCTGACTGGAGACTGAAAAATTCAACTCATCCCATGGTCGGTTAGCTAGAGGTAAGAAAGGCAATGATGCAGAGCCCATGTTGTGTGAAAAAAGATTTCCTCATCCCTGGTTTGACAGCTCTACGTCTAGTTGTAGTCATATCCCTCCTGCAGGATGTACTCGCTATGCCATGTGTGGGTAAGTGCTGCTCCACAGAGTAGTCGCTGTGTACCACACCACCAGTGTGATCAAAGGGATGTAAGCAAAACAGGGAGGATACAAGCACTTTGGCATGTTTCCTTCTGAGGGATCAAATCACTTACTGGAATAGGAGTTTTCTGCTTGGGGCTGGTGTCAATTTTCCCTGTTTTCTCCAAGACAAGTGATGCACTTGGGCCAGCACAGGCAGGACAGGTTCCTTCTGAATGTGCTTTTAAATCTCTGGGCCATCATCTCTGAATCTCACGGAAGCAGAGGCACTAGGTGTGTGGTGCCAC
This sequence comes from Ceryle rudis, assembly GCA_033439905.1. Lineage (NCBI taxonomy): Eukaryota > Metazoa > Chordata > Aves > Coraciiformes > Cerylidae > Ceryle > Ceryle rudis. The sequence goes on from JAAGNO010024008.1 coordinate 21,643, forward strand.
TGGAAACACACCTGCTTTCTTTCACAATCTCTATGGGCATCTTCACAGTCATATCATTGTTCAGGCCAGCAGTTCTCAGCCCTTTCCATATGTTCCTGACTCTGACTAAAGGAAACATTTTGTCCACTCCTTCCCTGCTGGCACCTGCCTTCCAGACTTAAGAATCCTCTGCTATGAGAAGCTGTTATTGTACCTGCCATCCTGGTGCCATCGCAAATACACCTCATCACTCTTTTCAGGAAGCCTTCCTTCTTAGTCATGTCACTTTGCTTCCTGGTGCAGGTTGTTGTTGTCACCCTGTCCCCCATTTCATAGACAGGAGCCTCAGGTTCTTGCATGTCCTTATCCTGAGCAATTCACTGCTTAAACAATTTCAGAAAGTGGACTGTATGTTGCAGTGCCTACAGGATTTCCACCTAGCTCTTAACACCCCTTCCCAGCCAGGACTACAGCCTGTAGTTAAAGGTATCCTGTGACCTATGCGGGGGCAAAAGTCACCATAATTATGAAGCTGAAAATTAAATCTTCACTGTTGAAATATTAAGTCATTTGAATGAGTCTTAAGTAATTATCTGTGAATTACTAGGGAGGTAACTAACTTAGCAGACAAAAATGCTTTGTAAAACTGTAACACATATACAGAACCACTAGAAAGAGAAGGCAACTTCAGCTATCTGATTCTGTGGTGCTCCACCACATCTCTATCAAAGGTTTGCTGTGCTCAGTATCTGTAGAAATGGGACCATGTCTCCCAGCTTTCAGCTCATTTAATTTGAGACAGAAAAAATGTGGCGTGGATGTCAGCAGAGATAATTTAGGACCCAAACCATCCAGACAAAAAGTCTCCCACGTCTGTAGTGAGAATCAGCTTGAGTTAAAAATGAATATCCAGGAATGTTACAGTCTCAGGTGAAAATGATGGAAAACTGAGAAATTTCCAGATGAAGGAAACTGGAGCTTCCCACTAACCAGTACTGTGGCACTGCCAACAGATTTGTTTTCTTCCGGCTATCCTGAAGAAATTACAATCTTTACCATTAATTGTTATTACTATGGAAAATAAACAGGCCAGGGGCATTCCTTCACATGAAACAACTTCTCTAATACTGGAATCACTGTCATTCTCATTTTTAGATCAATTATCATTTTGGTGCTAATAAAATCTCTTAATATACTTTAACAAATCTAGCTAGGGAGAGTGAACACATCCAGAGAAACAAAAACCACTGCGGATATTAAAAGCACAGAAACCACACTGAAATCATAAAGGCCATGGGCAGAAAGTGTTTGGAGGCTGGGAGAGTAGTGGGAAGAAAGATCCTATGTGCTACCATTTCCTGTACACTTTGCTGTGCGTGCACCTGGGGCTCCAGATACCAGCCACACCTTTGATCTGCCTGGAGTCAGCTGTTCTTGTGCTCCTACTCACAGCTTGTGCCATTCTGTGGCTTTCATTTCACATCAATGACAAAACCAGCCTATTCAAATGAAAATGGTGCCATATCCTAACTTTCTCATCTGCTTCTTCATTGGGTTTTCATGCTCTAGAACAAAAGCAGAAAGGCTGGGCTGGCCAGCTGAAGGAAGCATTTAGGGCACTGACACCACCTACTTTCCTTTGGATTGTAAAGTTGCCAAAGTATTTCTGCTTGTCACTCTGGCTCTGTATACATGATGAGTTTCAGCTCCATAGAAGTTCTTTCAGACAACTCTCATTCCTGTGCAGAAATCACTATCATCTCCTCTAAAACCCAAGTCCAGTCTCAGAGCTGTAGCACTCCAGAAATACCAAGCCAGTATACACGGTTGGTGGCCTGGCACTTCGCTCTCCGTACCTGTAGATCTCAGAACCAGTCAGAATCAAGTCAAATGTAATTCTTGGCAAAACCGGTCCTGAAAGCCAAGTGTGTGGAAAAAAACCACTCCACCGACACTTACTCCTTTTCCCATCCACTTTATCTAGTGATAAGACAGTGACAACTGCCCCAAATTCCTAGTTTCTAGAACTTTGCTGATTCTTGTTAGGCCACCTGCCTGCACAGAAAGGGACAGCCACTTCTTTGGCAAAAGAGAAGTAATGGGACTGCAGTGTCCAAAACCAGGTTAAAAAAGGAGTCCTTGTGAACATCTTACCCAGAGAAGGGGAAAACCCTGGTTGGAGAAGAGGGAGGAAGGCTTTACACAAGGACTTTCACTCACTGCTTAGGCTGCGTTGGCAGAAGGATGGTATTTGCAAGTACTTTCACTTTCTGCCTGGCCAGTCCACTACATAGGGGCAGCAAGTGAAAGCACTTGTTGCTTCATGTCACACTACCTAAAGATTCATGTCCTGCAGTGCTGGGACAGATTCTAAATCTTTTTTTCAAAGGAATCATATTAGTACTTTGTATCTCTTGCCTGTCCTCTGCTTTTAACAGATGTTAAAAAAATAAATTTCAACAATTTATTACATAAATAAAATGTGTGGGAAATTGGGTGTCAGCACTACTAACAGCTGCTGTCTTGCACTACTAATAACTGCTGTCTTGACAGGATTAAGACGTACAAAAAGGTAAAGTCTAGATGAAAATGCTTTTTGATGTTTAATCCCATTCAAAGATGGACTTTAAACTCAACAGCTTAAAGACATGTCTACATAGCTATTAGAGATCCTAAGACGAAAGGCTCTGCCAACAGCATTTTTATGCTACAGGAGTTAAATGTACGTATCAGGAGAGAGACCAGATTGTTAACAAGGGAACTGCTTTCAGGTGACCCCAAAGAGCATGTTACCTTTTCTTAATAAGTTCCAGGGCTGAACCTATGAATTCATCCTTCATTTTTTGTAGCTTAGCTCCATAGCTGGATAAGTCTGTGGCTTCTAACAGCAGCGATGAACAGCAAGAGGACTGGCCTTCAGAAGCCAGCGACTGCCCTGCAAGGTGGAGGACATCATTCAATTGTCTTGTCTCTCCTTTCTGCTGCTCATCACTGAAGATCTCCTGCCCAGATCTGTGTACTGCTACTGCCTGTAAAGGTGATCGTGGAACAGGGCTAGAGCAAATGGGGACCGGTGATCTATCCAGGGTGGAGATCTGGAAGGTTCTGTCCTTCACCTCAGGGCTGCTCATCCTGAAACTGTCCCATGTGGCTGGATATAGGGAAAAGCCAGCAATGTGGTTTTCATGGAACACATCATCATCATCCTCCGCTGTCACAGCAGCTTCATTCACAGATTTTGTCCCCAGAGCTTCTGGACAGATGTTCTTACTGTTCTCCTCCTCCATGGTCTGGTTTACAGGAAGACCCTTATTCAAGCCATCTGTTGGTGCACTGTTGCTGGCAGAGGAATCTTCCTCCTTACTTCTCATTTGCTTGAATTCTTCAAAGGTGGGTATGTAGAGCCTCCCTTTGCAGTGGCCTTTCTTGCTCTGTCCCAATATGGCTTTGACATCTGTTTCCCCACTATATTGTTCCAAGGTTTCTGCTGTTCTGGATTTCGCCATCTCATGACTTTCCCTGGCATGCTGAAGGGGCAAATTGGGGGAGCTATTCTGCCTTCGGAGCTGAAGCCTCCTCTGAGCCTCCTGCTTGATGTCTTCTGGACTGATGATCCTGTGGGCAAAACACAGTCTCTGCCTCCTTGTGAGGCTGTGCCTGAGGGCAGTGTGTTCCACCAAAAATGTGCAGGAGTTGACAGCACAACCATTTTTGTACTGCCGACACATCTGGCATTCAAATTCCCGGGCCACTGGGTCAGGCAGGGCCACCTGTGGACGCACTGGCTTACAGGGCTCTGACAACTTATTGCTGTGCAGCCTCAGCTTCTCCTTCAGCTCTTTTTTGGCATCTCCGTGCAGGGCTCTTTCCTCTGCAGAAGGGAAGAGCCACTGAGGCGCTTCGGCAAAGGGAGGAAGAAGCACACTCTGTGCCGATCGAGATGTCTGTTTAGCACTGAGAGAAAGGTTTCTCAGAGAGTCTGATGTGCTCTGCACCCGGGCCACATCCACACAGCCTTCTGTCCACTGATGGCTGCCTGTATAGCGAAAGATGATCTCATTATCCAGGCTTCGGCAGTGAGAATACAGCCCAGAGTCAGCAACTGTTGCCCAGTGAAGGTTCTCCACGCTCCGATACATCCGGTTTTCCACAGGACTGGCCAAGGGTGCCTTGCCTGTGTGGCAGGAGTCTAGAGTCTGGAAGTCCCCCGAAAAAATATGAGTATCTAGGTTCTTTAGTGGATGCATGCTGCTAACTGAAAAATCCTTTAAGCCATGTTGTGCATAGAGCCGATTATTCTGGCAGCTCAAGATCACCGTGCAGTGCTCCTGTCTCTCATCAACACTGATGTATGTCATAGCAAATGCACATGGAGGCTCTAAGACAGTGGCGTCTAGGGGGAGAGGAGGGAGCTGGGGTGTCGCTTAGATGTCAGTCAATGTCCACAGACCACAGACAGCAAAGTGTGCTGCTGGGTACTCACATAAGAGAGTTCTCACATGGGTTGAGTCGCCATGCGTAGAAGACCTGTGAATGGAAGGAAAGATGAGTTACTGAAGCAGCCTGGTGATGACTCGCAGGATGCAACAGCAGGTCTGCTTCCAGGGAATGCAGAAGCCACACACCAACAGCTTGGGTAGAAACAGAGCAGCATAACTAGGAGATGAGCCACAGGGCTTGGGGCAGGAAATCTTTTCCATCCCTAGCCAAGCCAACAGTGGCCTTACACTGTGCAGCTGAATTTGGTGAAGTTTATCCTACCTACCCTCAGCAATTCCCTCACAGTAACAATGCTCAACTCTAGTGACAAATGCTCAGAAGTGCCTGCTGCAGGCTCAGGTTACTCACACAGCAGCGCTATGGAGATGGATGGTTTACGGGAGATAGTGAGGGTCTTTCCCTCAAATGGGGTGCAGACAAGAGTGTATGAGTTAAGGAAGAGGCTTGGGGTGGGAAAGGATGACATGACAGTATGGTGTCTTGGAAGGCTCAAGTAGCAAGGAGGTCGAAGAAGGCTGACTGCTGGTGGTTGTGTCCGAGAGTCACACTGCAGCCCCTTAATGCTCTGATTTACCCTTCACAGGAAGATGCATACGGTTTAGTGACTGATAGCCAAGCATTTCCAAGGCTTATCCAGTTCAGAGACAAAGATACCCCACAGACTATCACAAACACACCCTCCTGATGCTGATCATCCCCAACAACGGCTCAGCAGAGACCATGAAGGAGAAGGTGTAATTTCCAAGGCTATTCCTATGATCTGCATTCAGAATTGTAAGGTCCAGGGAATCTAAGTGACTAAATCACATGTTCAGAGCAATGCAGAGAATTAGACCCCAAAACTTCAGTTTGGGCCAGCAGGATGAAAGCTACCGTGGCTAGGTCATTTTGGAAGTAGAAGGAGACTCCTTATATTGAATGGAAAGACTCCAAATTTCTTTTAAGATTTAGATCCCATGGAAATGCCAGCAGTCACACAAGACATCGGTATCTGCTACAGCTCTGTCCACTCCCTCCCTTGGCAACCCATGGCAAAGGGAATGAGCAAGTGCCATATGTTAGTGGGTGGTATAGGGTTAGCCTGAGATTTGTAAGGGCAATGCAGAGCTGGGATGGTGGGGAATCAGTCTCTAATAAGCCAGGCAAGAACCAAACAGGTTGAACACCCAGGAAGAGGTCTTGGTAAAGCAAGGCAGGACCATGTAAGTTACAGCCCAAACCACTCGCTTTGTAGTGCAGCTGGGTTCTCCACATGCTGCCAGCAATTCACACAGCATAGCCACTTTGACTAGAAGGGGAATGAAGAGGCCTCCCTGAAGGCTAAGACACCTCACGCATCTAACCATGTGAGGCACTAACAGACATCTTCCATCTGAAGAGAAGTCTGAGGCAGTGTATTGCCTGGAAGCCAATCTTGGTAACTCACTAGTAGCTTGATTCATGCCCTGCTTAGAGTGGTTCAAATTAGCGTGCTTTCCCTGCATTAATGAAGCTACCCCTAATCTAATCTCAGAGAGGGAAGGCAGAGTTGCTCCTGTGGATCACCACTAAATGGAGAACATTATTTCTGTCATTCATAATGGCTAAAAGTAAAAATTAAAACTAGCTCTCAAAGTGTGGCTCTTCCCCAAGATGTCACAGGCACTTCTCACCTAGTCTTCTCATGATGGGGCTGCAGTTTCCCCTTCTTCATGGCTCTGGAGGAGCCCACAGGTGACAGCAGAGAAACATGAGGTTCAGGACTTTCTGTGATCATAGGTTATAACATGATCTGTCAAGAAAGAGAGAATGAGATGATGTGAGAGCCAGCCACTGAGTAGAGAAGAAAAGGTTCCTGGTAGTGCCGAAGGGCTCCTGTGAGAAAGGGATGTTTAATGAGAGATGCCACGGCCTGTCGGGTTGCTCTGTGATCAGGTCACAGCCACAGGTAGTAAAAGCCACTGCATACTCTCTGCACTCTGCTTTCAGACTAGGTAAAAAGAGAAAACAACCCTTGCTGTAGTGAAAGCTGGGAATAAAGTGGTCCTTGCCCAAGGCAATGAGTTACATCAGTAGGGCTTGAAGAGAAACCAAGGCCCATGTGAGGCAGGTTCCTGGGCTACATGCTTGCTTAGCAAGCTCTGCGTGCCTGTATTTGAGAGCAGGAAAACTGGAGAAGAAAGTGCACAGGCAGGGGGAGAAGCAGTCGGAAGAAAGGCAGGGAAGTGGAGGCACAGAAATGACTGGATGGGATCTGTCTGTGGCTGCTCCCTTCACCAACAGACAGGGCAGCATTGAAAATACAATTCACTTGTGTCCTCATGGTCTGTCTTCAGGTGGAAGTTCACTGCTGGGGTTCATAGTGCTGACCCCTCTTTGGGTTGCAGAACAGCTGCAGTGACACCAGGCATGGGTGGTCATGGGTGACTCTGCCCCTGCCTGCTCAGGTGCGTGACACAGATCTGCATCCCTCCGTTACATGGGGGAATACTTCAAACCCGATGGCAGGACAGGGTACCCCTTTGCAGTGCAGGAGAGCAGAGGCTCATTTCCTTAGCAGGTGTGGAAGGTGCCAGTGCCCAGTGAGCACTGGACAGCAGGGACCTGCTGCTGCTTTGCCAGGGTGGCATTTTCCGTAAGATGTGTGTAGGGCAGCAAAAGTTGGTTTCAAGGAAGGAGCAGCTGGAAGAAACCTCCTGCAGGCAGAGTGCGCGAGGCAGAGTGAGGGACAGAAAGGAGAGGCCAGAGGCAGGTTGGCAGAGTGGAGGACCCAGAGAAGATAGATAACAGCCAGAGCTGACTGTGAGAGACAGCAGGAGACAGAGACTTTCCAGAGGAGGCTGTGCAGAGTTTGCTGACATGTAGGCAGGCACCAAAAATGACTGATTAAGTAAAGGAAGAGGAGAATTTTGTTTCCAAATAATTTATTTTAAGCTTTTTTACCCATCAGAGAAGATTTTCCTCTCTAAAAAAGTGGGGTTTTGCACTAAGAAAACACTTTAGACACAGGAAGTCTCTTTGATACTCTCCGGAGAGCTCAGAGTGAAGGTGCACATGGTTGTAGCTCATAGAGGGGTATGCAAAGGGGTTCAGTGTCCTGACTGGAGTGAGAGGGAGCCTCAGAAACCAGTGAGTTGTGTTTTGCCTCACATCTGCAAGGTAGCTGTGGAGATCTCGTAACAGCCAGCTCAGACAGGAGCACTTTTATTTCCTGTCACTCCATCTTCGAAAGGACCACCTCACTCCTATTGAGCTCTTCTAATTTCACCTGTTCCACCCATGTCACTACCCTGAGGGCTATGCACAGCATGTATGTAGCTAAACTTAATTTCAGTGAGCACCCAGGCCAACTGCTACCTGAGCCATGACCTGTGAAGGGGACTGGCTGTGCCTCAGCACAGCCTCTTCTTCTCCCCACTGCCCAGGGGGCAGCAGGAAGAAAGAAGAGGTCTCCTCTAAAACATCAAATAATTCTGACCTGGCCTGTAATCACGAAACTCTGAGCCCTTCTCCCTCTTTCCCCTGCTCCTGTGCTCTATTCCTCATGGCACATAGCAACAGCATCGCAGTTTCAGCTCAGACGCATTTCTCAGTTTAGTGACACTGCTGTAATATAAAGCATTTGTCCACACACTCAGCTCTAAAGTAACATGACCACAAGCATGTTCCAGACACCCTGCTGGCGGAGAGCACAAGATGGAGACAGAAAAAAACCCAAACTTCTGAGTTAATATGCTTATGGTTGATATGTTAAAGATAATCTTTCAGCACATCCTTGCAGGCTTTCTGTACACACAGAACATTTAGCTGCAGTCTTACATGGTCACCATTGAAGAAACACAGGGAACTACAGCAACATGAAAGAGTTTATTCTCTCACCACCTCAGAGCTATAACTACAGCAGGTGATCCCAGGTATGGAACCAGCAAATGCCACAGAAGTATGAGGCAACAAAGAGAAGTAAATGCTCATCTCTCACACGGTGACCCAACTCTGGGTCCTAATTCACCCTCTCCTAAAGGTACACAGCAGCACTAATGCACCCTGTGTTCTCTTCCAGTTAAACCAAGCAGTGACTTGCCAGTTCTTTGTCGCTCCCCAGTGCATGTAAGCACTGTGGGTTGATGCTGAACTCCTTCATTTACTCACCTGTGTACTTCCAGGCAGCCCTGTCCACACTTCCCCAAAGCTACAGGGCTTGGTCCACAAATCCTCTAGGACAATACTGACTTATTCCAGGCCAAATAGCAAAAAGGAGCTTCGTGTTGGCTGCTGTTGTGGGAATGGCACATCACTGCTTGCTCTTCGATCACACTGCCTGTGCAACATTTGCCTGTTCTCTTGCTCAGGGATTGAAAATCTCCTGGTGGTTATGAGCCTCACGCCTTAAGTGAGCATAAGACTAAAGGCATCGTGAGCTCAGCTTATTTTCTACCATGTGACTCTGTTTAATCAACTTCTCCTCACTACTCTGATAAGTGCATGCTTGGAAACTTGCCCTTAACCTTCGCTTTCCTGCAAAATCCCCCCAAAGAACTTACTTCTCAAGGATTAAAGCTTGAAGGATAAATTATTCCTTTCTATACACGTAAGAACAGTTCTGCCTGGCTGACCTTCCCAGCAAAGCACCAGACAAAGTGTCAGGAGGATGAAGCAGGCAGGCACGTGATAAGTTGTTCAGTGTTGGTGAAAAGCACTGTGGAGAGGACTGGAGAGACCAAGGACTCCAGGGTACCACAGAGCCTCACAAGGCCTTAGGAAAAGAGACCACCAAATCTGACAGGGTTGAGTAAGTTTGCCAGTGCTGCTTCACAGAGTTCATTACAGCAAGATTTGCTCGACAGACCTGTCAAACAGGGCAGCTTGTTCCACAAGATGGTGGAGAGCAGCTTGGTCTCTCTTGCCTTGATCAGAGAGACCAAGTGAGTCTGGTGTATTTTCCACTTTCCACATTTACATCTCAGTCACAAGCAAAGTAACTTCTGAGTCATGGCCATCAAGGAAAACTCCTGTTTCCAAGGGAGGTGAGTAACCGGAGTCACCTTGCACCATCTTGAAATAAGAGATTAAATTTCTCTGCATTGGGTTTTGTAAATTGCAGCACTGAACAGAGGTTGGTTTATTTCAGAGTACAGTCTCCCTTTTATTTCAGAGATCTATCCAGTTAAAAGGAAGTGAAAAGCACATTACAAAGAGCTGTACAAAGGATTTTAGCAAGCTATGATACTGCTGTGCATTTTTTGCTATCTGATACAGCAAATCTCATGGACACAGCATGATCTGTCTACTGCTGTGTCATGCACATCACTTCAGCTGCTTTGCAGAACACCGCCACTCTCAAGGGAAAGAATACCAGATATATTTATTTTTTTTCAAGTTAAAGGTTAACAAGAAAAATAAAGATTCCTTGCCTGTATTTGCTTTCTTAGCTGCTCATTTAGCCAGGGCTGTGCTGCATGAACTAGTTGCAGTAGGATGATTAGGTGACTGCAGTTATATTTCTCAGGGTTTTTTTTTTTTGTCTGTTCTAGCAGCTGAAACAGGAACAAGCTTATATGGTGTCTATTAATCACAACAGCAGAGGTACCAACACTGTAGTTATCTAAACCAGTATAATTTCCCAGGTTTCTCTTCCTTCCTAGGGTGAAAAGATGAGCGTGACTTTCCTTGAGCTTACAGTTTTATCACGGCTTTCATTTTCCGCTCCATGGCACAAATCAGGATCACTGTCAAGAGGAACAACTGCGATCTTGGTTTCAGAACTAGGTAATAGAGAGTAAACCAAGAGGAACAACTGTGATCTTGGTTTCAAAACTAGGTAGTAAAGAGAAAACCACAATCTGCAGTCTGCTTACTGTATTTACAGTCCTTGCATTTTCAACCTAATCATAAGCATGGACCACGTCATCTCAGAGACAGCTTGGCACAGGGAACAAAGTCTTTCTTGCACCTCTGAAGTTCCAGTGCAGCCCAGGATCTAGGGGATTCTTGAGAGCACAGGCAATGGCATTAAATTTTGACTGTGCAATGAGCTGCTTGCCTTTTCACATGATATTGTCTAACCATTTTCATCCTTTCACATCTCTTCTCCTTATTATTTTCTTTTTGTTTGTTTGTTTTGTTTTCTTTTTTTTTTTCCTCGTTTCCACAACTTTTCTTCCATCTCACTGTATTCAACACAACTTTACACAGCCCATCTGTGGCTGTTGATTAACAGGTGCCACTTCTGAAGCACTGCCACCATTACCATTGCCTCCCAAAAAAAAAACTAGTCTTGGCCATGGTCAGGGCTGGTTGATCAGAGCAGCCCAAAAGTATACACATGCCAGACAGATCTGCCAGAGAATAATCTGTCCACGTTATCAATTGATCATCATGGAAACATCCTGCTACAGCACACACAGTTCCACCAGGAAGAGTGTAGGAATCACCGTAACTTCACATGAACTTCTGTTTTGATCAGAATGGCTCCTAAATAGTCTCATGGCAGTGAAAAAGCTAATCTCAACATTTTATGGAACCACTTAAGGTCTTAAGTCTTCTTGTCTCCCTTTCTGTGGGGTTTTTAAACTGTTTGGGAACTTTTCCTTACTGACATAAAAGATTTCACCTGAGAAGCTCTACTGCTCCACACATCTATGTGCTTGGAAGCTGGGCCTTTGATGAATTTTTCTGGCTGCTCTCTGAAGTCTGAGCAGCTTCTCCTTCTTGTGTCACAGCATAGTTTTCTCCTTGTGTTCCTCCTTCAGAAAGGCTGTGATGACATGATACTTCCAGCCTACCTCTAAAGGCAGGCATTCCAGCACACTGATTTCAGGCAGCATACTTCCAAAGTGACCTGTGTTCCCTCTTGATTCCTTGCTTTGGGAAAAAGTATCCCCTTTTGTTTCACCAATGCACCACTCAATCTCTTGGACAATACTGCTCCAACAGTCCTGCTGCCAATGCAGCAGAGGGAATGGAACTTGAGAGGATTAGCATTCACCTTGTACCAAAGGAAGGGGGAATATGTTGGTTACTGTGACAGATGCTCCTGGAGATACCAGTGTGACACCCCTACCATATGTCCCAGCTGGAGCAGCATGGCAGCATGGGTTGTGAAGCACCCCAGGAGATTGCATCACCCATCATCTGCCAAGCTTTCAGTGAATTAACACCCTGGCTGGCAACAAAGCTCCTTTGAATAACTCCTTCTCAGAAGGAAGAAAGTCCTATTTGCAATAAAGTCCTCTCCTGGGACAGATCACCCACAGCACCTATGAACCTGCAGGGTGCCATCTGACCGATAGATCCTGTGCTTGTCTGTAACACTGTGAGTCACTCTGCTCCCCTCTTACAGCTGGAGAAAGAGCCCATGGGGGTTATAACCAAGCAGAGACAATGCTTAGGCTTGAGTTAGCTGATGTTCAGGACACAGGTGGTTTTCCTTGTTCTGTGTACACACCATGAACCAAGCAATCCCATGCCTTCAGGTCATGCAGAGCAGATCTTGCCCACCACCCACCTTGGTCTTGGCATACACACACAGCTAGCGCTATTAGCCTCATGAGGAACAGACATGAGCTGAGCACAGCCTCCAACCCTGCTCCATACCAGTCTCAGACACGCAGTTCTCAGAGGCAAACCTGAGCCAGGAAAACCTAACCAGCCCTCTGTGAGACCTAGGAAGTACAAAGCCGTATGCGAGCCCTCTTTACAACCTGGCACCTCCACTCTGTGGGGGTGCCAGTGTGGGGAACTACATCCCACATCATTTAAAGCCATTTTGATCCTCTGCATGTGTTGATGAAGGCACAGGGAACAGTGCAAAAAATGCAGGGGCATGGAGGGTTAGGTGAGCATGAGGACTGATAGAGAGAAGTAAATCAAGCCAATAGGAGGAAAGAGATGACCACTCATGGGAGCTGGCCTTGCCCTTGCAGCAAGTGATGTGGATCAACAGAGCCTTTATGAAAGCACTCAGCTAAGTATTTTCTTCCAGCATGCACTGAAGAATGGCTTTTCAACTCACAAATTTCACTCACTCTCTGCAAGAAACAGTTAAAAAAAAAGTCACACTAAATGGGGAAAAAAAAAATTAAGTCTCTTCTTAAAAACATCATCATTTAACTCATGATTTAATTTCATGATATTCAGGGCCTGAATCATAAAGCTGGATTTTTTCAAGGTGGAAATACTCCTGGCTGAACTAGCAATACGTGACCAACAGGGAACACAGAAACACAGCTTTTCCCACATCATGTCAATTGCTTCTACCTGTCCCCAGAAGACAAAAGAAAACCAGTCCTATGCATCCATTGGGTTGGATCCATTAGGGTTGCTGAAGGGATTCCCAATTCCTTGTTTTAAGATTGCCCCAAGAGTCTCACCCCAATCCTTAAAATCAGAGGACAGAAAAAAAGAAATCAGCAATTAATTCTAAGAATAAGGTGTATGTCAAAAGTTTCTGCTCCCTTCCTTGCATGAGGAAGACATATTTTGCATCACAGCCATAAACCTCAACCTTCAAGCGCGCTAGTGGCTTAGCACATTGGTCTTTCTAGGAAGGTGGTAGGAACCCTGACTCTCTTCTCGCTAGTGGAGAAAATAAATCCCACAACCTAACTGCTGATCTCAGTTCACTAACTTTGTACGGGAATCTAGTCCAGCACCCCCTAGAGCCAATGGAAGGTGGATGAACAGTGTTCTTACAAGCCAGCAGTGCACACCTCATCGGTGAGCTCAGAGAGAGGCCTGGGGGGGAAGGAGGTGTTCAGGAAGGTGAGGAAGGAGGATGATCTCACCCTACACCTTGTTTGGTCACATCCCAAAGCTGTCAGGCACTTTGGTGTATTGCTAGTGGAGGCAGGTTTTGTGTGAAGAAATGTGAATGGCAGTAGCGTCAGCAGTCCTGGCTGGGGTGTGGATGGCCAAGGGCAGTGACACTTCACATTTCTCTGAGTGCAGAGGTATTTAGCAATGCTTCTACAGAATCCCTGGGAGGATTGTACCTGTCAGCTGTCTCAGTTGGGGAATTTGTCCTCAGAAGGTCCAGCACTGCATATTGCCCACTGCCCAGCACTGAGGGTCCTGACAGAGAACTGGTGCAACTGGCCAGGCTCTGCCTCTGCATCAGCCCTAGGGAACACCACAAGCTTTTCGCTACCTACCCAGGAGAATTTATTTTCTTCTTTTTTGCAGATTTTCAACTTCTTAATCCCCAACTCCTCTCATGGGCCTCTCTAAATAACCCCCTCCCTTTCAGATGCTGGTGCTTTTCAGCTGATTAGACTGTGGGCCAGACCATGAGCTGAGTGTAAATCAGTACAGCTTGTCAATGCTAATTTACACCCACTGAGAATTTCCCTTCCTTCACTATTTAGCAGAATTATATGACATGTCTTTTATCTCTCTTTGCAGTTTAGCCTGCCGTTCCCCTTTCTTGGCCCCCAAGCCTCCTGCTTTGCTCTGAACTCCCTGTAGGTTTGCAGGGTAAGTTGCTTATTTGCAATGTAAAGTGTCTCTCAGTGCCACAGCCCCACACAAACAAACCCAAGAGAGGTACTTTTATCCTTACTTGGGCAGTAAATCCAGCCCCCATCTTTTCCTGGCAGCAGTTCCCTACAACACAACTGCACATGACTTGCTAAGAGAAGAAATACGTCCCTTACTGTCACTATACAACACAAGACTTCTCTGGGGAGATATAGGGAAGGAAGAATGAGCGGACTGATCCCACAGAGACCCTGCGCTCTTGCCTCTCTCCTTGAAGCTGATGGCAATAGCTCGCCACTCAGCTCAGCACTGTGTTGATTCTTACTGTCAATAGGCAGGATACCATTAATGACTTCTTGTTGCTATGGTGATATTGATGGATAGTCCCTGGGGTTGGTGGGAATTCAGGGCAAGCTACCAAAAAAAAAAAAAAAAAAAAAAAAAAAAAAAAAAAAAAAAAAAAAAAAAAAAAAAAAAAAAAAAAAAAAGGGGACAAAAGTACACATCGACA